>SJYO01013272.1:856810-1042510 GCA_006410555.1 Capra ibex | reverse complement strand
GACTCACCGAACTGTCCAACAGTCCGTGACACGATCCACTCGGTCCAATCTTTCTCTGTATTCGTTTCTAAGGACCGAATCTACCATAGAGCCAAGTCCCAGTGACATAGTGACGAGGGGAAAACTACTCACCTATGTAGGGAGGAGGATCTTCACTCCGAACCAGTACACTGTACGAGACCGGTTAGTCTACACACGTCTTTCCACACGGAAGGTCTACCTCCGAAACTCTGAGACATTACGAAAAAGAGAGGTGACGCCGTCCACCTCCCGAAGGTCTACCGCCGACGTCTCCCGTGTCCTCTGGGGGTCTGGTCCGTGCTCCTCGAACCTACTCAGTCCCAGGGTCACCCGAGTCGCCTCCTTCCAAATTACTTCCCGCCACCTGTCTTCGTCCCGTCTCAATCCTTGGTTGTACCCCGTGGTAAGTCCGGGTCAGGACCGTTCTCCCCACCTCCTCCCTGGTGAGCCGTCCCGACATCACACCCCCCTGGGTCTGAGACGGCACACCTCAACCCCGGACCCTAAAGATGGGACTTGTGAAGGAAGAAGACGGACGCTTGGACGACGACCACGAAGGGTGACCGACTTGAGTCGACTGTCGGCCACGTAGACCCACGTACCTCGGGAACCGAACGGTCCACGTCTTACCCTACCTCTTCTCATTCGGGACCCAACCTCAACCCCCCTCCCCCGTTGTCCTTTTGTTCGGTCTCTCACTCCTTCCCAGTGCACCCCCTCTCCGTACTCGACCACTCCCTCCCTAATCCCCCGTTAGTCCCTCCTACCCCCAGGCACGGTAACCGTCGGAAGTCCGAAAGAATCCTCCCTACACACTTCGGTCACCTAACCTCGTCTACACGAATTTATAGTTGTGCTGAGAGTCCCACTACAGAGACACCCCCCGTACCTGTCTTCGGGGGATCGTACTCCCGACCCTGGGGTCTCCATTTCCAGGAGGTCGTTTGGGGACGTACTCCGTAAACGGGCCCGATGCACGACACACGGGCGGTCGGGTATTTCCTGTCCTTTCTCTTTCCTCGTCTCGGCGAGTTCTCTCCTATAAGACCTTGACAACTATTAGTCCAGGGTAACATTTCAGTATGAAACTCAATGTCGTGACTTATAGAAACACGGTCACCTTTTGAAAATGTCTGACAGGGGTCGCTCGAGTCTTAGGACAAACCTAGAGTCTTCCAGAATTTTATCATGGTCTACGACCATCTGTCTGAGGCTTCCCCGTCTCCAGTACCTGAGTGACACGGCCGGTGTGGACCCACCCTGCCGGGGCCGGTGAGGGGGAGGGTCTCGACCCGCGTGCCTCCGAAAGAACAGACCAGCTCAAGGGGCTTCACCGGGACGGTTGCACCCTCCACCCAGGTCGGACTGGTCCGTGTTTCGCAACGGACCTCAGAAGAGTCCGGTCTCCCGTCGAGAACCAGTCGATCAAGACCGTCCTACGGACCCCCGCCCTCCCGTGTGAGCACCCAAAACCCAGGTAGAGTCCACCCTAAGACTCACTCCTCCCTCCCGACCCTGAGTCTATCGAAGGCCAAGATGGTGACACCGGTCCTCGTGGTCTTTGGGAAACGACTGGCCTTAGAAAGAAATAGAGGATCTCGAACGGGACCCCTGTCTACCAAACCCCGGTTCACGAAGTTCCAGGAACTCAGAGTCAGATTGGGGACATTTTTCCCCTACTATATGGAGATCCCCACAACCCTCCCTCCGTTCCATAGATCGCGTTTGAACACGAGACACTTAAAGGAAGTTGAGTCTTAGTCTAGAAAGAGACAGAGAGTTTCCGGTCCTCCTTCCCCGTCTTCCATGACGACCGGGGCAAACTATCCGTCAGTCTACTCTTCCGTTCTCCGACCCATGAGACGGACGTCACTCTAGGTACATCTTAGGTCCAAACTGGGCTCTCGGACACACGAGGAGTAGTGTCGTTATAAAAACATTAGGACAGTAGACTGGTTCCTCCACATGTGGACGTAAAAACAAACGTTTCCGTTTATCACGTAAAAACACAACAGACTTTTATTAAATAAAACAATAGAGAATGATAAATAAGTAAATAATAATAAAAAATTCAACATACCAAATACAAATGTAGTAACCTTAAAATACAGAGAGGATATAATGGTAAATAGGTAAAACCTAAAAATTCTATAACTACGAAAACTTGACACCACAACCTCTTCTGAGAACTCTCAAGGAACCTGACGTTCCTCTAGGTTGGTCAGGTAATACTTCTAGTTGGGACCCTAAAGAAACCTTCCTTACTACGATTTCGACTTCGAGGTCATGAAACCGGTGGAGTACCCTTCTCAACTGAGTAACCTTTTCTGAGACTACGACCCTGCCTAACCCTCGTCTTCCTCTTTCCCTGCTGACTCCAATTCTACCGACCTACCGTAGTGCCTGAGCTACCTGCACTCAGACTCACTTGAGGCCCTCTACCACTACCTGTCTCTCCTGACCACACGACGTTCAGTACCCCAACGTTTCTCAGCCTGTACTAACTCGTTGACTTACCTTGACTTGACGGGAGATTACGGGAGAACGTTGTGCATGGTAAAATGAACCCAAAGAGAATGGAACCTGCACCCCATAGAGAAGTGTCGACAAGGTCGTTCGTGTCGGTGACGAGGAATGGAACTTACTCCCAATAGAGGAGTGGTGGTGAGGAGGACTGGAACTTGAACCTTATCCAGGAGATCCGTGACGAAGGGACCACCGAGTTTACCATTTCGCAGACGGACGTTACGCCTTCTGAGTCCAAGCTAGGGACCCAACCCTTCTAGGGGACCTCTTCCTTTACCATTGGGTAAGGTCATGAGAACGGACCTTTTAAGGTACCTGACTCCTCGGACCATCCGATGTCAGGTACCCCAGCGTTTCTCAGCCTGTACTGGCTTGTTGAAGTGAAGTGAAGTGAAGTGTAATAAACTTATTTATTACCGATTTTTTAAGGGAGAAGACTTCTTCCTTTGTCTGTAGGAGGAAACTCTTAAGACCTTTCAAGGTTTATTCAACGTAAGTCTCTTTGTGTGGTTCTATGTAATATTAATTTTACCACTTTCAATTCCGATTTCTCTCTTGGAATTTTCGTTGATTCCCTTTACTTTCGAAAAGGAGATTCTAGTCCTTGTTCCGTTCCTACGGGTGAGAGTGACGGAAATAAATAGTTTATTTGTAAAAATCGAATACCTTAAATCTTAATAATTATTTAGTCTACTTGTTAATTTTATTTAATTTTTGTCTTTTATTTTATTTTATTATAACCTAGAGAATCAGTGTCATTAATCCTTGTTTATTTATTTATTTATTTTCCGTAGGTTTAACCTTTCTTTCTTCAATTCGACAGTCATAAGTGACTACTGTTATGAGATATATCTTTTAGAGTTTCTAAGGTATTTTTTATAATCTTATTTATTTACTTAGGTCCTTTCAACGTCCTATGTTTATCATATATTTTAAGACAACGAAAAGATATGTAATTATTTCTCAATAGTCTTTCTCTTTACTTCTTTTATTAGGTCAAATTTTAACCTAGTTTTTATTATTTTATAGATCATTGTTTTATTTGGTTTCTCTTTTGGACATGAGTCTTTTACTATTTTGTAACCAATTTCTTTAAAAACACACGAGTCACCAAGTGACACGGGTTGAGAGACGTTGGGGTACATGGTGTCGGACGGTCTAAGAAGACGGGTACCCTAAAGGGTCCGTTCTTATGACCTCACCTAACAGTAAGGGATGAGGTCTCCTAGAAGAACTGGGTCCCTAGTTTGGGTGTAAAAGACGTAACGTCCACCTAAGAAAATATCGAGTCGGTGGCCTCTTTGGGTCTTCGTTAAATTCTACTGTATTTATTTACCTTTTTGTATCACACAGGTATCTAACTTTTTCAATTATAACAATTTTACAGGTATGATAGGTTTCATTAGATGTTTAAGTTACGTTAGGAGTAGTTTTATGGTTACCGTAAAAAAAATGTCTTCACCTTGATTTATGGTTTTAAACATGTTTTGGTGGTTCCTAAGTTTTATTAGTTTCTTGTCTCCACCTCCTTAGTACGAGGGATTAAAGTCTGATATGATGTTTCAATATCACTAAATCTGTCATTCCATGACCGTGTTTTTGTCTGTGTGTCTAGTCATCTTGTCTTGTCTCTTGGGTCTTTATTTGGGTGTGAATATACCAGTCAATTAGATCCTGTTTCCTCTGTTCTTATATGTTACCCTTTTTCTGTCATAGAAGTCCTTTGACGCAACCCTTTTGACCTGTCGATGTACACTTTCTTACTTTGACATAGTGAAAGAATATGGTATACGTTTTTATTTGAGTTTTACTTAAATTCGGAATTTACATTCTTGGACTTTAGAATTTTGAGGACTTTCTTTTGTTCGTTTCGTCTTTGTCTAAGTGACTATGTTCCTCGATCACTCTCCCCTCAATGACTTGACACAAAAGCATCTACGTTAAGAACGGAACTATAAATACAGGTAGGTAGAGTAAACTTTTTTACCGAAAAGAACCAACCTCCGGACGACCTACGTGGAAGATTTGTGACCTATCGAAATAGGTCACGAATTTCCAAATTTCCAGTCAAAAACTCTCTTTTTAGAGAGATAAGAACCATGAGGTGGTACGATTTACTCAGGGTTCCGTCACGAGGGTTATAGACTGTCTCAAAAACCACTCTGCCAATAAAGTACAAAATAAATCCAGGGAAAATTTAAAAATTTAAAAAAATAAGAATTAAAAATAAGTAAAGGTATATTATCGTATATATTTTACGACACATCTGTTTTTCGTAAAGACTTTGAACCAGTGAGGAAACTCTAAACATGTCTAATGCATGAATTTTTTTCTCACTTGTCACTTTATTAAAAATAAAGACTCCTGTCTCCATCTAAACTAAACCTTTATCAGTTTTCAGTGAACTCTGATCCAGACCACTTTATGTCATCCCTTAATGGAATAAGGGATAAGTATTAATACACTTTACTCGTACATTTTCCTACTGGATATAACGACAATTTTATAGAGTGTTGTTCAGTGGGAGTTTCCTTTGTTAAAAATTGTCTTGTACATTAACAAAAATTTCAGAAAGAAACCCATGTATTTATACATAGACTAAAATACTACTTTACAAGTACCGTGGATTTCCACCTAGGTTCAACCCTTACGGACCCTCTGTTACACTCATTTCTGAGGTATAATATTGGGATCCGGGGAAAGAGGACTCTTTGTACCATAAACATGACGTAAATTGAGGAAACCGAAGATAGGAAGAAGGGGATCCTTCGAAAGAGAAGGTATTCAATCAAATTAGAAAAAAGGTCCACGTAAATAAAAGTCAGGAAACCGAGGAAGATCCTTCCGTACCGATGGAAACTGATACTGAACTTCATAGAGTCTGAAGGACTTTTAACTAAAACCCCTCCGAAACAGGTGGAGAAGTGGTCAATACTGTATTACGGAGAACCTAAGTCGTACCCAAGTAGAAATGGAGGTTAAAATCCGAATGGATTTGGACTGTATAAAAATTACTGGACCCTCGGTGACAAATCATCCAAAGGGAGTACCACATTTCGGTTCTAATTTTATGACTAGATGCACTTTACTAACGATACATTTGTCACAACACAGACTTTTTATATTAGGTAAAATTCAGGAGTCAAGAACCGAAACAACAGTGTTATATTTTCTAGGTTAGGTGGACACGTATGACACAAACGGTCTCAACAGTAGTGGACGTCCTTAACATTCTGTACAAATAGGTGGAATTTGTTCTCTCCACCTAAACTCCAGACGGGACCAATCTACTCAGACTCATTTACGGTCTTTACAATTGAAGTCGGTGCCACGAAAGAACCATTTATTTCTTACGATATCATGAAAGTTAAGAAACATCAACTTGTTACTCAGGTAAACTTTATTATTAAAGTTGAAACCATATTATCGTAATAAATTCGATTAGTAAAGTTGAGAGACATATACTAATGAGTCTAGACAACACTTCTAAATCTTTGTTTACTATGAGTAAGATATAAGATGAGTCTATTTTAACGATAGTCGAGTCGTTATTGTAATACGAGAAAATTCTCGAGACAGAGATAATAAATAGACAACTACGTGTTGTTCAAACGGGTTTATAATCGTCGAATTTTGTTGTTGTTCATTAATTCCCGGTCCAGGACCTTCTAATCGACCTACCAAGACTGAGTCAGGGAGTACTCCAACACAAACTCAACAGCGAGTTCCGTGGTCAGTGTACTGACCCCTACCTCTAACTCAGAGGTTTGAGTGAACGTACCGACAACCGTCTTCCGAAGTGAAGGGAAGGTTCACTCACAGAGATAAACCGACAAGTACTGAATGCGACCGAAGGTTGTCATATTTACACCCCTCTGTCTGTCTTTCTCTCTTTCTATCTTTCTCTTACTCTCTCTCCCACTCTCTCTAACTCCTTCCTTAGTGACTGAAAATACTGGATGTAGAGTCTCAATGTGTGGTAGTGAGGATAAATGATTTAAGTATCTCTTTCTCTTTCTCTCTCTTCAACGAGTCAACATAGACTAAGAAACGCTAGGGTACCTGACATCGGAAGGTCCGAGGAGGTAGGTACCCTAAAAGGTCCGTTCTCATGACCTCACCCAACGGTAAAGGAAGATGTTCCCTAGAAGGTCTGGATCCCTAGCTTGGGTCCAGAGGGTGCGACGTCCGTCTGAGAAATGGTAGACTCGGTGGTCCTTACGAGTCTAAAGAGTTTTAAGTATCTTCCTTTATCGATTCAACTCGGGTGTGGTGTCTTCCCCGAATACATTCTCGTACTTGTGACCCTCCACCCTTAGTTATCCCAGTAAACACCCCCCACCACCAACGGTATCGGTGGTGGAACGACTGACCTGTACTCGGTCCCGGATACTGAGAACCTCAAAAGGAAAGGAGAAAAGTGTCCAATTCCCTCAAAGGACTTATTGAGGAAGATGTAATCAAACCCGAGAGTGTCTACTATTATATGATCTCTCCCTACTCTATGACCTCGTGGACTCGTCTTCGTGTAAATCACTTACCCTTTTAGACTGGAATAGTGAAGATGGGGTTAAAGGGTTTCCCTGTCGACTTAAAAACAAAACAAAACAAAAACCGGTAGACTTTGTAGACAATTTCTACGGAACATTGTCACTAGTTATCGTGAACGTTTATTAATCTATCTAATAAAATATATAGTGATAAATTCTTACTAAAGAGTTCAAAGGGGTAGAACAGAAGTTCCTGTGGTTCTAAATTTTTACAAAGTATCCGACGATACGGTTACTGACTGTAAATAAAAACATGTTATCACATATTATCCTGATGAAAACGATTCTTTTATTTATTGTGCACAACTCTTGATGACACACGGATCGTGAGAAGATCACACAAAATCAGGAGGGTTGTTAGGACTACTTCTTAGTTTTAAACGAAACAAATATGTGTACACCGTACCGTGTCAGTCCCAAGTTGGTCTGTCGGACTGGAGGTTGGTCCGAGAGTTGTGGATATTAGACACATGTCTCTCCGGTGTCTTGAACGTATACTAGTATTTCGTTTAAATTCATCCTTTACGTCAAATGTTAGTGTATGAGTCCCTTGAGTGTGAGTACCGTCTACAACAACACCAAGACCTTACTGAGTCGAGAAGAATTTCATATAAGTCCGGGGGTTTGACGGTCGTTTATTTCGCCGACTGACGTAGTCTAGATTTAATCCCAAAACTCATGTAGTCTGTAAAAATGTAAAATCCTTCAGTTCCACTTGGGGTCAAAGAATTAATGTACAGTTTGAATCATTAAAATGTAAGGCTTTCGTATTTCAAAGGGACAACGATATCACAGCCAATCTACCTTACTGAAGTAGAAAACAGGTCAAACGATTTTTCTTCGACCCAAAGTCACACCCTCTTTTGTTACTACCATCGATCCATACTCAACTGTTTGTGATCAGAGTCATTTGTGGTTAATAAAGAGAACAAAAACAAAGGTCTTACTTAGTGTGCGATCTCTTAGTGGCCTTATCGAGTGCCACTCCGTGTGTCCTACCGATTTCGAAGAGACTTCCTGAAATCAGTCATAAACAAGACAAAACATCTAGAGTTGTTAAGTCTCTTTTAAGACTCGTACAAATGACCGACGAAGTGACTTTTGTCGCATCTCGTACATCAAATAGAGATTCCGAAACTCCTTTGCTAGTATACGTGGTCTTATAAATCAAAAGAAGTAAAAAATTTAAACAAATCATGTTTAATTATGACTCTCACGATGTTACATCACACAACTTATACCGAACGATCTATTTTATGTCCTGTGACTCAAGTTAAACGTAGAGTCTATTTACTGTTTATTTATAAGTCACATTTTATATACCATGGATAAATTTGATTTTTTTTTTTTTAACGAATAGAATTTAAGTTTAAATTGAACAACAAGTCAGTGACTGAGTACAGACTGATAAACACTGGAGTGAGGTCGACACAGACAGACAGGAGTTGATAGAGGGTCTCAAACGAGTTCAAGTACAGCTAACTCAACTACTACGACAGATTGGTGGAGTCGGAGATAACGAAAGAAGAGGAAATCGGAAGTTAGAAAGGGTCGTAGTCCCAGAAAAGTTTAAATTGTGATGTAGAATAAAAATAAACGATTTACACCGTATGAATTAAACCCCCGGAACTCTTCTTAACTCTTAGAAGAGAACCCCTAACCTCCGAAGTAAAAAAACCTGAGATTTCACATTTGATACGTTCTTGACTCAGAGGTAAGTCAATACTTTTATTCGTCTCCAATACTCGATTCTATCTGGTCAAAGGTTGAATCGAGACGATAAATGACAGACATACTGGTCCTCGTTTCATAAGTACACAAGAACATTTGACGAGGGGAAATAAAACGGTTGAGATCAGATAGAAAAATTCTAAACTATAAAAATTTCGTCATAATCCAAATGTTGTTTAACTTTCCTTGACTCTAAAAGGTAAATGAACAACAGATGTGTATACGTACCGGAAGGGTTTATAGTTGTAGTAAGTGGTCTCACCATTAAATAGTTCTTAATTGGACGTGGCCACGTAGTATTGGTGGGTTTCAGGTGTCGAATGGAATCCCAAGTGAGAACCACACATGGAAGATATCCAAACCTTTTTACATATTACTGTATGTTGGTAGTGATATTATAGTATGTCTTACGAAGTGAGAGAACTTGTAAGCACAAAGCAGATAAGTATAGGTGAGAATGAGGTGGTGTTCGTCACTAGGAAATAAGAGAGATCAGACCGGAAAAGATCTTACAGTATATCAATCTGAATATGTCACACGAAAAGTCTAACCCATGAAAATGACCCAATATACGTAAATTCTAAGGATGTACGGAAAAGTACCGAGTTATCGGATAAAGGAAAATCGTGATTTATTATAAGGTAACCCCGTACCGTTGGGGGAGGTCATAAGAACGGACTCTTTAAGGTACCTGTCTCCAGGTCAGGTACCCCGACGTTTCTCAGCTTGTGTTGACTCACTGATTGTGTTATAAGGTATCAGACCTCCATGGTGTCGAATGGGTAAGTAGAACTCTTCCTGTAGAACCAACGAAGGTTAGATATAAATAACACTCCGTAAAGTTCTTATAAATAGTGGAGACGTTGAAAACTGTAAGAATTCTGACAACTAGAAGAGTCGGTCCCATAATTGAGGAATAAGAGGATTTCAACATTTTAAAAGTCCCATGTGTTGATGTGATGTAAATGAGAGTATAAACATCATGGTCCCAGTTTACTACAAGACTCCTGATCGTCCTCGTCAAGGAAAGAGATGGGTTAATAAATCCCATAGATTTCACGATTGTAAGGGGATAAAGTGATAAGAGGAACATTTTCTGGAGAGACACCCCGGGTTTGAAGTATAATCGGATAGAATAAAAGGAAGAAGGAAGGGAGCGAGGGAGAAAAGGAAATAAATAAAAAAATTTTGAAAGAGAAAGATGTGATGACTTCAAGTCCAGGATACCTCAACGGAACTTCTATTCTTCTAATCGAATATCCCTTCTCTTGGAGTACTGTTTGACGAAAGGGGTAGATCTTATGGGATGTGGAAACGGGTGTTGGTGACTTAAACAAGTCATAATTCGTGTTAATTAAGTTACATCTTAGGTTGTATCTACAACCTATCCTCTATACCCCCTTTTGTCGAGTAAATTTTTTTAGGTTTAAAGTGTCATAATAGTCTCTCTTTCTCTTATTTTACTAACGAACTTAAGTTTCGAAGTCTTTTTCTGAACCCCCTTATAACACGTTATCACTACACAAAACAACACCTGTCAAAACCCCACTTGTGATCTTAGACAAATACGAAATAAATCCCATCCGAGAAACCCCTATTTTATTGTCCTGATTTCCTTCACTATGAGACCCTTTTACGGTCTTAATTGTTAGTTTTCTTACGAAAACTATCCGGTTGTAGGTTTCCATGTTATTACCGTTTTTGTGGTTCGATACAGTGTCGATTTGTCTTGTTCGTCCTGGAGACTTACATGGACAGGAAGGGGTTCACAATCAGAGTCAAGGATCTTTCGAGAAAAGGGAAATACAAAGATTTTAACAAAATAAGCAGGGTACTTAGTGAAAGACGGGTTTGCACACAAAGAGTGTGTTGGTAACGTGTCGAATATGTAGGACGTTTGTAAAGAAACCTATACGGTGAACATTACAATTACTAGAGAAACGTACAAAGAGAGTAGAGAAACTTCCGTCCTGGTAGAGGGTTAGTAAGGACCCGAGGGCAACAGGGAAATCGTATGTCGAATCACGTGCCATAAGACGACATTTACAAACCACTTAAATTGTATCGTTATAGAAACCATATTTCACTTTTACTCGTAAACCTAATAGAGTAAGGTAGTATATATAATAATAGTTGATAATTTGTACAAATTTCAAAATTCCTTAATATTTTTTTTTCTGTGATCGTTACACTTGTTAGACTATACAGTCCTCAACTTTCTATAATTAGAAGACCGTGGATCCACGAGTAAGGTTATAACTATACATAGAAAGTAAAAGAATAGTACGGAGCTCAGGTCTACCTAAAAATAATCAAGTAGGTTGTTTCGTCGTCTGAACTGAACATAAATTTAGTCATATTAATCAGATTAGAATTTCATTTCGTTTACGTTAACGATTTACCCGGATCTATGAATCAACATTGAAAAATCACGGATTATTTAAATCCACTCTATTTTCTGGTTATATGGAGGGACACGAGACTACACGTCGAAAGACTATTGTGACCGACTACGATGTCTAAAAGGATCAGAAACCCCAAGGTCATTGAAAAGGACTGGGTCTTTTCTAAATAAATGTCTTTTAAAATTACCTAAAATGGATGTTTCATTTATGTAAAAACTAAGACATAGTCTTCGGACAAAAGGTGTTTAAAGTCACTGAGACTTTGAAAGGCAGGAAAACTACTCAATCCGTGGTCAAGTCTCCCAAAAGTTCCTTTCGTAAAAAAGTATGTTCGACATACATTCTCACTCTTTTATAATTATCGCTCTTAAGTAATTCGTGACACGACCCACGAAGTGTAAGTTAGGAGTGTCGTAAGAGACTCTCTTCACACTAAGACTTGGAGTGAAGTTTACTGATCATCGACACCTTCTTCGGAAGTAGGTCTGGGACAAGAGAATTTTCGGTGACGTTAACTGACACCTTACCTGTGTATAATAACCATTTTCAACACTAATTTTAAATGACTAATACATTTACTTCGAAAGGACGTACTTCTAATGAGATCCCTCCACCCACCATCACCACCAAATCAGCGATTCAGTACAGATTTAGACCACTGGGGTTCCTGACATTGGACGGTCCGAAGAGACAGGTACCCTAAGACGTCCCTTCTTTTGACCTCACCCAACGGTAAAGGAAGAGGTCTCCTAGAAGGACTGGGTCCTTAGTTTAGACCCGGAGGACGTAACGTTCGTCTAAGAATGGTTGAGTACGGGTTAATCCTCGTCCATAACGAAATAAAACTCCCCGAGGTTTTAGTGATGTCTACAACTGACGTCGGTACTTTAATTTTCTGCTAACGAGGACACTTCCTTTCGATACTGGTTAGATCTGTCGTATAATTTTTCGTCTCTGTAATGAAACAATCGTTTCCAAACAGATCAGTTTCGATACAAAAAAGTCATCAGTACAGACGTACACTGTCAACCTGATATTTCTTTCGACTCGTGTCTTCTTAACTACGAAAACTTGACACCACAACCTCTTATGAGAACTCCCAGAGAACCTGACGTTCCTCTAGGTTGGTCAGGTAGGATTTCCTTAAGTCAGGACTTATAAGTAACCTTTCTGACTACGACTTCGACTTTGAGGTTATGAAACCGGTGGACTACGTTTCTTGACTGAGAAACCTTTTCTGGGACTACGACCCTTTTTAACTTCCGATCTACTCTTTCCCTTTTGTCTCTCACTCTACCAACCTACCGCAAAGGCTCCACTACCTGTACTCAAACTCATCCGAGGCCCTCAGCCACTAACTGTCCCTTCGGACCGTACGACGTCAGGTGCCCTAATGTTTCTCTGACTGTGCTGACTCGCTGACTTGACTCGACTAACGATGACTTGGACGACGTTCAAGGATAAATGGTTTTGGTGTCAGGTGCACCAGTAAGCGCGGTGGCAGTGTTCTCCTGCGAGCGACTTCTGTTGACTTCGATGTGGAAGAAAAAAAGGGACTCTTTTCACAGAAAGGAAATTTTCCACAACGGTGGAAACCCTTAAATAGGAACGAGGTCGAAAAGGTCATATAAAGTTTCAAGAAGACTGTCAAGTTAAGGGACGAGCAACGAGAATTAACGTAGTGAAAAACCGTGCAAGGTACTTTTGTCTTACAAGGGACCACCGAGTCTGCTATTTCGCAGACGGACGTTACGTCCTCTGGGCCCAAGCTAACGACCCAGCCCTTCTAGGGGACCTCTTCCTTTACCGTTAGGTGAGGTCGTGAGAACGGACCTTTTAAGGTACCTACCTCCTCTGACTATCCGATGTCAGGTACCCCAGTGTTTCTCAGTCTGTGCTGACTCTCTGAAGTGAATCTTTCTGACAAACATCCCACCCATGATTTTTTGTGGTATTAGTAGATTGTGTTTTGTTAAGTCGACGAAAATTTACTGTAAGAAATCTTACCGAAAATCTCATCGACCGTTCAAGATAACTCGGTCTTCTACCTATCTTGATCGCGAAAGCAAGTGTTGTTTCCCCTTAAACTAGTAGTTCTTCTTTAACTTATTTCTTACGTCAGACCTTTGTTCACCGACGTTTATGTCAAAAGTAGATGAATTCTATTAATACGATTTACGTGAGTAAATTAAATTATTGATATAATAATAATGACACTTAATTTTTGTATACGGTATTGTTTTTAAACTCTCTTTTATAATGTCCTTTTTTTTTCCTTTAACTGAGTAGTAAATTATTTGAGGATTACTCCTCTTCTTAAGTAGAATCGACATCTTTAAGTTCCCAAATTACATTAGAGAAGTTCAAAAAAGAAAGGTAAATTTCATGAATACATCTAGTAAGGTACACTCAGATAATACCAAAGTAGAGAAGTACGTATCAAAGTATTTGATCTGTCCCTCTTTGTTGATTTTTTAGTTATAGTACTTTTAGATCTAAAACATATATACACAGACGTATAAACTATAAAACAAAAGTCTCGAAATTATAGATATTATTGTGAACTTATATTAGGAGGTGTAAGTGTTCACCTGTACTAAATAAGGGAGTAAATTACTACAAATAATTTTCGGATTATATACGATCCGTGATAATATCCAAGAACCCTAGGTAATCGTTTGTTTGGTAGGGGATTAGTCACAGCTATACTTTATATATAAGATCACTTTCTTCTTTCCGTTGTTTATTTGGTATTACATGTTCATTTACTATACCATACAATTATATGTTTAAGATAACTTCATATCTAGTTCAATTTCTCTTAATCCTCACGACCCCTGTTAGTCGTACTCCGGTCTTATTCGACCTATTCTTTCACTTCAAACTTTTTCTGAACTCCCTTGTTTCCCGTAAAGGGACGTACAAGGATTTCGTCCTGTCCATAGGTCTACTCCTTTACCGGTGACGTTTCCAAGGGTATCCGTCTTCCGATTTCTCACTGTATTAGACTGAAGTCAAAAATTTTAGACTGAAAACGTAACGTTTATCTGACATACACTTACACCCCTACCTGTCTAAAGGATCCAAAGGTTCTTCTCTACCACCTAGATGATGACTCACTATAGTTACCTGACACCGAAATAAAACTTCCAACTCAGTTGACCTATACGACTCTCCGACCTACTTTCCCCCGTCTTCCTTTTCTCCCCAGTCTCTACGTAGAGTCCAGAACCCGGACTCGTCAACCTTGCTACTCCGACAGAGATCAACCATATCCCTTTTGACACCCTCTGTCTCCACAGACCCCTCGTCTACTCTTGAAGTCACCACACGACCTCAGGTCGGGGCCATCTTGGTCCCACTAAGCTTCCCCTCTGTCTATCCACTCCCTTTTTGAATAAACAAATTAATCTTTATATTTCTCTAATTCTCCTTTATCATATCATACTTTAAAATCACCTCTTTCTTCCGACTTATTGAACCGAATGCCCCTTCTGGTTATTTTAGAGTCCTGTTCTCTAAGCGTGGTAGATACAATCCGGTGGCCGCGGGTGAACTTATAACTTCCCACGGGGCGGAACCCGAGGGAAAACGTGCCCAGAATCTTCGGTCTTGTTCATTCATCTGCACCACTCGGCGGGGTGAGGTCTACCCTTAAGTCGGACTTTAATCTCACTTCTCCTCTCCGTCCCTCTCCCTCTTTTTCTCTCTGTGCCCCCCTCGGTCTAAGGGTTCTTTGATCCGGCTCTCTGATCAGGTTCTTTGACCAGGTAGGAAATAACAAGTCTTCCGAAAAATATGAAAACCATTATGTACCTCTAGTTATCCATTGTGTTTCAATACGTCGTAATCGTCGGGTCTAAGAATAGTTTTGGTCCGAAAAGAGAGACGTATGGATCAACATATGTGTTTAGAATCCATTAAATGTAGTAGGAGACCGGTTTTCCCGGTTAATTGTAAAATGCCAGGAAAAGACTATTCCAAACAGTTGGTCTTCCGAATAAACACAACTAGAACGGTTTCAGACTACGGTGAGAGTCTTATTGTGATTTGTTTCAATATAAGAATGTGTCGTTTCTATGTCGTTAAATATTGTTCATTTTCCTCATGTCACTAAATATTGTTTTCTTTTCATTAATTGAGTTTTCAGATCACAACGATTGTAGTTTTGATGATATATAGGAAAAGGTATAGGGCAAATGTAACTAATTGTAGGAGGGTCCACGGATTTTCTATTTCTTATACCTCCGGACCGCCGTTAGTAACTCAGTTGTCACTTTTGGGTAGTGGTTATACTAAAAATCGAGAAATCTTTTCCGAGGCATAGAAATTCTACGAAATTTCGAAACACGGAGAGCGTCGACCCCCTAACATTCGTTGAGTGTTCGACATTCTCCAGGACCCCTTGGACAATCCGTTCGATCTCTCAATAGTCTCCTCCAAACTCGACTTTGTGGGGAAAGTTTACGTCTTCTGATTTCGGGACTAAACTGAAAAAGGTCTCTCACAGTCTTTTCACTTTTTCGTCTCATGTTTCCGACCGTCTAAAACCGAAAACCCCCATGTACAGACCCTTTATGGTCCCCCTGTGGGACTCTAAACTGAGCGGAACGGGTAGTTTAGAGACGGCGTACTGGAACAGTGCCCACCCTAAGGAGTGTGACCGAAGGCCGTCACCACCCGGTCTACTCAGACTCTGCAAGTAGTCTATAAAGTCACCGTGAACCCATTACCAAGCTAAGTCAAGTCAAGTCAGTGAGTCAATACAGGATGAGAGACGCTGGGGTACTTGGTGTCGTACGGTCCGGAGGGACAGGTAGTGGTTTAGGACCTCAAGTGAGTTTGAGTGTAGGTAGCTCAGCCACTACGGTAGGTCGGTAGAGTAGGAGACAACAGGGGAAGAGGAGGACGGCGGTTAGGGAGGGTCACAGTCTCAGAAAAGGTTACTCAGTAGAGAAACGTACTCCACCGGTTTCATGACCTCAAAGTCGAAATCGTAGTCAGGAAGGTTTCTTGTGGGTCCTGACTAGAGGAAATCCTACCTGACCAACCTAGAGGAACGTCAGGTTCCCTGAGAGTTCTCAGAAGAGGTTGTGGTGTCAAGTTTTCGTAGTCAAGAAGTCGTGAGTCGAAAGAAGTGTCAGGTTGAGAGCGTAAGTACGTACTGATGACCTTTTTGGTATCGGAACTGATTTGCCTGGAAACAACCGTTTCATTACAGAGACGAAAAATTATACGATAGATCCAACGAGTATTGAAAGGAAGGTTCCTCATTCGCAGAAAATTAAAGTACCGACCTTCGTGGTAGACGTCACTAAAAACCTCGGGGGGTTTTATTTCAGACTGTGACAAAGGTGACAAAGGGGTAGATAAACGGTACTTCACTACCCTGGTCTACGGTACTAGAATCAAAAGACTTACAACTCGAAATTCGGTTGAAAAAGTGAGAAGAGAAAGTGAAAGTAGTACCAGGAGAGTAGGATTTTGTTTACTATTAGGAACCGGGTTCTGGTGGGAGGGGGAAAGAGTAACTCCTCTCTGTAGGGTTAGTTTTATAAAAAGTAAAGACGATCGAATTATCTCGAGTCTATGAGTTATGAAAGACTGACTGTAAACTTCCACTTTAATTGGGATCCCTCAAAGAACGATCAGTTGTAGATTTCTATTGGTCTAAGAAGCTCCAGTAGAGTAATACCATCGGTTACTAAAGAAAATTTATATACACAATAGTTTCTATGACAACGACAAATCAGTGATTCAATACAGACTGAGAACTCTGGGGTACCTGACATCGGTCCGAGGAGAAAGGTACCTACGTCCGTTCTTTTGACCTCACCCAACGGTGAAGAAAGAGGTCCCTTAGAAGGACTGGGTTCTTAGTTTGGCTCCAGAGGACACACCGTCCGCCTAAGAAATGGTGACTCGGTGGTCCCTTTATAATAGTTTATATATACAATAGTATAAATACATTTACCCCCACCTTTCACTTTCACTTTCACTTCAGCGAGTCAGGACAGGCTGAGAAACACTGGGGTACCTGACATCAGATGGTCCGAAGAGGTAGGTACCTTAAGAGGTCCGTTCTTATGACCTCACCCAACGGTAACACCCGAACCGTATTTTGGGTCCTATAAGGTCAATCATTGAATCACAAAGGGGTACCTTATTGGTAACGGAAGACGTAAAAGGATCTTACCCTTCCTTGATAAGTCCTTGTTAGACAGAGTCCGGACTGTCGTCTGTCTGAAAGAGACTTGACGAAACTGCTACAGTAGGATAATAGAAACGTTGAATAATAAAAAAAAAAAAAAGTAAACATCCTACTCTCTTTTATCTTCTCCGTCTCACCTAAAACCATCGTTACTTCGTACAGACTACGCTCTCTCCTGGGACTAAAGGATTGCTCTTTTGTGAGACTAACAACCTTCCTCTTGTCTCCAGACTAAGAGAAAATGGTTAATTTAGACGTAGAACGTGTAAGAAGGGTAAGGAGGGTGTCTCGTTTGTGTAAGAGAGATATTAGATGATCCTAAATTACTTCCCATTCACTCTCCAGTGTCATTTACAGAGGGAACCGTAGTTCTGTGTTCTCACATGTCGTAAATTTTTCTTTATTAATTTTACCTAAGATTTACGGTACGATATTTCATGTAGTGAAGAAGTAAAGTTTTCCACAAATAATTCACACAGGTCTTAAAACAAGGTAATTTCTTTTTCCTAAACGTAAAGAGACTCCCACCGTTATTAGGTGAACCATTATTGACTGTTCTTTACATACATGGTGAGTATGACCATTCACCCTAACAAAGTGAACGACATGTATTTGTGTCTACAGTCCTCTCTTAGAGAAACAGACAACTCGACTCATAACCTTTGACGACTGTGTCGTCGATGCTATAGACATAATAGACACATGTACGAGTAAGAAGGGACCGAATGTCTCATCCCAAAAAAAAAAAAAAAAAGGAAAACGAGACTTATATTTAGTTATCTTGTTCTTGAAATTTCGATAAATCTTAAGATTGGTGAACGTAATTCTGTCTTTGGGGAAACTGATGGATTACAACGATACTTAAGTGAGTAAATCATTTTGGTTTTGACAGAAAGAAAGATAAGAGGACTTAAACACACAGACTTTCCTCGTTACATGGATTTTTACCTAACGTTTTATTCAGTCAGTGAAGAAATTTTTTAACGGTAAAATGTTTATCATTTACGGATACTCAAAGATCTCCTTTTGTGTTAAATTTCTCGATGTACGTAGGGTTACAAGTGTCCTCGTGATAAATGTTATCGGTTCTATGTCTCGTTGGATTCATAAGTAGTTGTCGACTTACTAATTTCTCCTATATTACGTACATACGTTACCTAATAATAAGTCGGTGTTTTTCTTTCTTTGTTACCGTAAATGTCATTGCAACCACCCGGAAATACGATAGTATGATTCACTTCGTTCGGTCTGTTTATAGTCTACTATAGTGAATAATGTATGTGTTTCCTTTATCTGAGTGTCTGTATCTTTTATTTGTACCGATGGTTTCCCCTCCTCCCTCTTCCATATTTAATCCCCAAACCCTAATTTTATATGTATGATGACATATATTTAGTCTATTGGTTGTTCCTAGATGACATGTCGTGTTCCGTGATATGGGTTATAGAACACTGTTGGATATTCCCTTCCCTTACACTTTTTTTATTATATATATATATAAATAAATACATATATACTGACTTAGTGAGAACATGTGACTTTGATTATGTTGTAACGTTTAGCTGATATAAATTTTTTTAAATTAAGTGAAAGATGTCTCTTCTACATTTAAAATGTGACCCATCATTTTTCTTTTTTTTTATGAACACTCAAAGAAATGATCATTTTCTCGTAACATTGTCTTAACCGTTTAAGTTCGGGTGTTTTCGACCGTGGGGAACGAACTTCAATATTGGTACAGTTGGACATGACGAAGGCCGACCTCCACGGTACTCGAGACCTTCCATCTTTACGGTCGGTCGTCGACGACTTCGTGACCTAGTTACACACGGATAGTCCGAGACACTGATCGTTACAATAATTCCTCCATTTGACTATTTCATTACCCTCACTTTCTCACAAGAATTTGGGTGGTGGCTTCACGTTCTGACTTGTTGAGGTGACGTATACACGAGGTCAATCACCGAACTAATCCTGTGGATAGTACCTCTCTACTACCTTTTATTCAGTCTTCTCTCTTAATACTGAAGTTAAGATAATTCAGACTTAATGTTCCGGTGGCTAAAGAGGTATTTGAACAACAATCTGTCTAACTCATATATAAATAAGTTTCTTCACAGAGGAAAAGTCATTTGAACAATGTCTTAGAATACGACAAGAACGAGAAAAGACAACAACGAAATAATCAATGGAATTGCAGGTCGTTGTATCGAGAACCCTTTTGCAGACACTACTCCCGTAAAGTAGAGGAGTAGAGGACTCCCACTGAACGACCTTCGATAGGTCAGTGAATTCCTACCAATCACTTATACTACTTTTTCACTAATTTGACTTATTATAATTAAACCAGTCCATTGTCACTAAGAGGTTCACATCCGAAGGGTCCACCGAGTCACCATTTCTTAGACGGACGGTCACGACCTCTGTGTCCTCTGTGTCCAAGTTAGGGACCCAGTCCTTCTAGAGGACGTCATCCTTTACCGTTGGGTGAGATCATAAGTACGGACCTTTTAGGGTACGTGTATTCTTTGACCACCCGATGTCAGGTACCCCAGGTTTTACTCAGTCTGTACTGTCGTAGAGTTTTACACTAGGATTCTGTCCGTAGTAGTCTTAGTGTACCTTTCGAATCTACCATAGTGGGAGTCTCCAAGACTAGTCATCCAGACCCCCTCCTGGATTTTTACGTAAAGATTGTTCACAGATTCACTATAACTACAATGAAAAGATCTCTACGTAGAACTCTTGGTGACCTTATTATGTGTTAGAATTTTATTAATAAAAGTAAAATAGAACACAAAATTCTCGTCAAGGTTTTTCAGTAGTATACAGTTATAATAATCTTTTTCAAATTTTAGACACTTTCAGTGAAATAAAACAAAAACGAAAAAATAAAAATAAAAAAAAAGAAAAACAAAAAAGAAAAAAAATAAAAAAAAATTAAAAAATAAAAAAAAAATTTAAAATTTTAGAAATTAAGAATGTACGCAAGGGTTTGTACTTGGGGGGAGGGTGGAGGGAGGGGTGTTGTAGAGAGACCCAGTAGGGGTACGTGGTCGGGGTTCGTTCGAATAAAAATTAACCTCCTGTTAACGAAATGTTATAACACAAATAAAGATGGCTTGTAGTTGTACTTAGTCGGTATCCATGTGTACGGAGAAGAAAGAGAACTTGAAAGGGGGGTGAAGAGTGGGGTAGTGTGGGGAGACGTAACAGTGTCTCGGACCTAAACTCGAAGAACATAGTGTATCGTTTAAAGGTGTTCGATAAATAAAATGTGTACCATTACAGATACAAAGTTACGATGAGAGGATTAAACGAGGTAAGAGGGGAAGGAGATGATAATATGTCTCACTTCATTCAGTCTTTCTCTTTTTGTTTATATAATTGTGTATATTTACCTTATATCTTTCTAGCATGACTACTTCGACGTAAGCCCCGTCTCTACCTTCGTGTCTGTATACTTGTCTGAACACCGGTGACACAAAATATCCGTTTATAAAACATCTAAGACGTCGTAAACAAAGATCTACTTCTCGGGGTCCTGAAGTACCGAGGGTGACCTTCCGACTGGGTTGACTCGGACCTTCTCGGACCACTTACCTACGTTTGTGAAGGGTGACCCAGTGACGGTGGTCGGTGGAGTGCAAACACACAGTGTCCCTCGTGTCCCTCTCTACTAAAAACTAAGTCGAGAGTTTGTAGGTCCTTAAGACATTCTTCGAAAAGTACGTAGAGGCGAAGAGGAAGGCTCCGTCCCTTTTTATCCGAACCTCTCGACTAAAAACTCTTTAATTTCATTTTGACTATGACATTGAATGGATACACTATGAGAAGTTTACGAAGGGGAGGGGACACCCTTAATAGTACACGAAACAGACACCCTGTGATTTAAGGTACTCAAGACCTTAATAAGGGCAGTACTATTGACAACACATAAGGAACAAAGTTTGCTAAGGGACCTTGTCTTGACTATGAGACGTTTAAATAAATTAAAAAAAGAGGTTAATTTTTTCAGAGACATTTAAATAAAACTTATAATTTTAGATTTTAGAACCATGTATTCCGGAAGTACTAGACGGGAAAAGAATGTAGAAGAAGGTAGAATAGGGGGTATATACCCGGTATGTCTTTGTGACTAAAATGAATGAAAGGATTTAACGGTACGAAAAACAGTGACGGTATCTTGGTGTAACCGTCGAAATAAATTGACAACGAACTACTTGGAACACTGGAAATCCTTTTATATAATCTTAACCAATTCGGAATAGATCATTAAAGGAGAACCTAGGATTTCTGTCAACAAGTCATAAAACAAGTACATCAATCTTACTTAATAACCAATCGTCTTTACAACGATAAAATCTTGTCCTCTCGTAAACTTCTCATAGAGTCCACCGATACCACCCTCATCATTGATTTTCCGGTTGACAGAGACGAAAATAGATTAGTTTGAACCCCTTCCCCTGGTCTCGTGTTTCCTAAAAAAACCGTAAAGGGACGGGGAGTTTCTCGAACCATTCGGTAGACTTTCAGTCATAATAGAAATTTGATAAATTTGACCTATGAAAATTACACGAAAGGTAATCTTTCATGTCTCCACAAACTAAGACTTTACAGTCTTTCGTCACACTTACAAGGCCCGATTTCTCTTATACAACAACAAATCAGTGATTTAACACAGGCCGACAAACACTGGGGTACCTGATGTCGGGAGGTCCAAGAAGACAGGGACCTGAAGAGGTCCGTTTTTAGAACCTCACCCAAAGGTACGGGAGGAGATCCCCTAGAAGGGAGTGGGCCCCTAGTTGGGGCTCAGAACACGTAACCGCCCACCTATGAAATGTTGAGTCGATGGTCCCTTCGGGTGTCTCTTACCCGGGACCAAATATAACCATTCTTTCACACTCAATGTTACATAAGGTTAACCTTACTTCTTTCACATCTTGTAGTATAACCTATATTAAGATTTAACGGTCTAAACAATGTTCGTGTCCAAATCCGACATTTCCTCACTACACCAGACTTAAGAACACAGAACGGTTTGAAGAATACAAGTTTAGGATTGAGAGTTCTATACCATAATCGCCTACCCCGAAACCCCTTCGTGAATATAACACTCCACCTTGAAAGTACTTACTCTAATCACAGATTATTTTCACAGATTATTTTCTCCGATGTCTCTCAATAGGTTGAGGAAAGTGGTTTACTCCTGTGTCCTTCTCCAGTAACTGATACTTGGTTCCTTTGGCCGGAAGTGGGTTGATACAACCGAGAACTACAAGCTGAAAGGTCTGAGGTTGTGATACTCTTTTTTTGAGACAACAACTATCCGACGGGTCAGACACCATAAAACAATATCGTCGGACTTGTCTGACTGTGCCTGACTTTGCGTCCGTACTAGTGCGGGTTTCTCAGTTCTGCTGGATCTGTAAACAAAACCACTGAGTACGGACATCGGTTACTTAGAAGAACGGGTAGACAGTCCTGAGAATGTAACTATTCACGTCCACTATACGTGTCTTTTTTGTTTCCCCAATATCTATTTTGTGAATAATAATGATAAGTCGTTTTCGGTCCTCTACCAGATCTATGAAGTATGTGGGATCATCCACCCACTTTCAATTTTCACATCCGTGACCCAATCTGTATAGACGTAAATTTAAGGTCCAGATAGTAGTTCCCTGAGACACTGGAACCTATAGGTATGTTCAATCGAATATACATTGTACCACTGTAATTATTATGATTATACTGTCCATACAAAGCTCCTAAGGTGGTCTATTGGTGACATTTGAAGAACCGTACTTCATTAACGAGTTTTGTGTGTTCGATTTTAATGGTCGTTTGATGACGATACAAACGACGTACACTCCTACATCTTTCCTGTGACTGAAAGTCCTATGGAATGGAAAAGACTCTCATCGACAAAATAAACATTCTCGTAGTCAACAGAGAGGGAAAGTAACAGTCCATATAACATTTCCACATAAATTCGTCGTCATCGAATAAATAAGTGGTTTTCTATGTGGTGTTAGTGTCTGATAAAGAATTCCTGGACCAAAAGAACTCCGTTACGATATCCTACTGTCGAATATAAATTAAATGTAAGGACGTTAATCCGAGTGACTACATTTTAGTTAAAGTAGGTAGAGACACGTAAGTACCTACTAACCAGGATTAAGTCTGGTTCATGTTTCGTTGTCTAAAAATTGTACATTTTTATTTCCTGACTGTACACTCCAAGATCTGTCTTACGAAGTTTTTCATTTGGGACATGTCGAGTTTAGTGTTTTTTAAGATGATGGACACCGTCTAAGTACAACTACATACCGTTTTGGTTATGGTATAACATTAATTGGAGGTTAATTTTATTTACTTAAATATATTGTTTTTAAGATGAAGAGTCTTAAATGAGACTGTGATTTTACACGGTAGTTTAGAGTCGTACTTAAAATATTTTTATAGTTGTTCAAGTTTCCCAAAGGACGTAAGTTTATTTGTTTACGAGTGACAACCACGTCTCTCTTCTATCAGGAGTTATCAATCAAGAGACAGAAAAAAGGAGGGAACTAAGGTAAAATGGACAGACTCGCGGATTTCCACCAAAGACATGAAAACAAATTTTGTATGATAGGTAAACACAAAGAAGTACACACCAGTTTGTGTAAAAGTCTTTATTCTTCAAGGAGCATAAGGGGGTGGGAAATAGGAGATTAGGGATGCATAGATGACGGGTCATAGTTCTTTCACCCCAATGTAGTGGTGGTGTCAGAGTTGAGTTTTCCCGTCACCACCACTGGAGACAGGGACTCCATGTCCGAAACGTCCCGTCACCCCCGACGGGAAGAGAAGAGAGGGTGGTATGGACCCGATACGGACCGAGGGTTTAGTAAACATTGTACAATAAGACCCAATTTTGGAGTTTAGAGGTATTCGTACCCCTTTCTATACTACGAAGAACCAAAGGTCACTGGAAAAAAATGAAGGACGAGGGGAAATATTTTACGGACAGGGTAATAGGAACTAAGAAATGAAAAAGAGCCGGTTTGGTTTGTAATATAACGTCTCTAGTCTCAGGAATCGTTAGCTGACAAACACATAAACTACATCTCCTCTTCGGTCGTGCTCTCACGACTCATGGATCACTGTCTATAACATTCCCACCTAATTTATAAAGTCTCCTCTTCCTGACTTTGTCTGATAAGGTCAGTCGGGTTCTATCCACCGGAGTTGAGAGAAATACTTTGACTTCACGGAGGGTCGGAAGGAAGATGACGTCTATGGTCCTAAGTGTACCGGTAGGGAGAAGAAATTGGGAGATCGTGTTTAAGTCTACGTTTTCTGACCGGTGACAAAATGTACAGTTCATACGCTGTTGAATACTTTTATACTTTATATTTTAATCCAGGTATGTTTACTCGGACAAACGTTTCATCTTTATCTCTGTGTTTTTATGTCTTGTTTGTATACTGTGGTTCGTCTTTTTCTTTCCCAACCTACGTAACCCACCAATCCTAACTGTATATATGTGATAACTATGATACATATTTTATCTATTAATCATTCTTGGATGATCTCATATCGTTCCCTTGAAATGAGTCACAAAACTCTACTGAATTTACCCTTTCTTTAATTTTTTGTCTCCCCTATATGCATATATATACCCGAAGGAGCCACCGAGTCGTCATTTCTTAGACGGACGTTGTGCTCTGTGTAAACTAAGGACCCAGACTTTCTAGGGGACCTCTTCCTTTCTCGTTGGGTGAGGTCATAAGAACGGACCCTGTAGGGTACCTGTCTCCTCGGACCACCCTTAGGTGTCTCAGGTACCTCAACGTTATCTCAACCTGTACTGAATCACTGGTTTGTGGTTGTTATTTTACATATGTATATCCACTAAGTGAAACGACATGTCGTCTTTGATTTGGTTGTAACATTTCGTTGATTTGAGGTCATTCTTAAAAATCTTAATTTTACTTCTCATTGTCCCCGAAAAGAGATCAACCACCGTCCTCTGATACGACGACGACGACGATTCAGCGAAGTCAGCACAGGCTGAGACACGCTGGAGTATCTGCCGTCGGGTGGTCCGAGGGGGTAGGGACCCTGAGAGATCCGTTCTTGTGACCTCACCCAACGGTAAAGGAAGAGGTTACGTACTTTCACTTTTCACTTTCACTTCAACGAGTAAGTACAGGCTGAGAATCGCTGGGGTACCTGACGTCGGATGGTCTGAGGAGACAGGTACCCTAAAAGGTCCGTTCTCATGATCTCACCCCACGGTAACGGAAGAGGGCGCCCTCTGATATCTTCTCACATTATCGATGTCTTTACTTTGAGGGTCGTTCCGGAATTAAGTGAGTCAAAGATGTTTACGGACGTGAAAAAGGGAAAGAAGAAAACATAAATTGAAGAATTTAGGTAGAAGGGTTGTTGAAAATCAAGAGAAAAGAGACATTTTAAACTTTAAAGTATATAGATAAAAAGACGAAGAGGGTGGTGTTAATATGAACGTACAAGGGGCACTTGGGACCAAAGGTACGGGGGATGACTAAATTAACTAGTCCCGAAAAGACATGGTATACGACATGACTCGAACTTGTTGGAGTCAAATCTTCCAGTCCCCTTATTGTAAAGAACAAAATGTTTATACGGAAGATTTGTAAATTAAAACACTGATCTAACTGAACGACACATCCGTTTGTATCTCTATACTTTTAAAGGTGAGATTCTGATCTTCTAAACGTTTCTTCTATTAGTTTTAGTATATAGTGTTGTACGTGTCAGTTTATAACAGGACTCACCATTAAAAACTATTCACCTTCCTCAAAGGAACACTGAGGTACCTGTTATCGGGTGGTCCGAGGAGACAGGTACCTTAAAAGATCCATAAGAACGGACCGTATGATATCACCAAATAGTGAAGAATGAGGTCCCTTTGAAGGTTGGGTCCTTAGGTTTGGACTTATAGGACGTAACCGTCCACCCAAGAAATGGTGACACAGTGGACCCGTCGGGTAGACCACAAGTTTTTGTCGTTTTTGTTTTTTTTTCAAGAAGGTAGTTTCCTGACTCCCCTTCAACGGAGGAACCCGTTAATAGTCGGTGTGAAGGAGAGGGAGTAGGAAATAAACCTTCAAGAGGAGAGTATAATGAGAGAGAATTCTCGTGTTTCTCGTGTTAACTTGTCCGTGCGTACGTAAGTTTGTGTTCCACGGTATAATTTCCCTACTTAGTACTAGGTAGATTTGGTAAGAACCATGAGAGTAAGGAAAAATAGTTTACGACCTAATCCCTGTCTGGACGTTAGGAAAGACAGGTTACTACACACTCTTCTTTAGGTAAGCCCCATGAAAACCTTTTGTAAAAGGAAAGACTGAACTTGTTTTTTTTTCAAAGATGCCATTTTCAGAAAAATAGGGGGGCCGAAACTTCGAGGAACATATACAAACTTCTACGAAAACAAAATGAACCCTCTAAAGGTTTGTTAGACTCTTACTACCTCCTTATACCTTTCTTGGGACCAGGAACTACAGTAGTGACTTGTAACATGGTTAAGTCTGAGTAGATGGTTCACTATGCAATTTTAGTTAGATTTACAATATCCCTTATTTCTCACTTCCGGGTGTAATCATAATTGGGTGACATAAACGTCTGAAGGGACCACCGAGTCTACCAATTCGTAGACACATGTTACGCCCTCTGGGCCCAAACTAGGGACCCAGCCCTGCTAGGGGACCTCTTCCTTTACGGGAGGAAGAAATGTTGCCATCAGAAAAAAATTCTGGATCTAATTTAAGGTGGTGGGAACCCTGGTAGAAAGTTATCTTAGGACAATGATTAAAAGGACTATACTTAAGGACTTTCAAATAACGGACCTGTAAATCCGGGTATAAATATACTGAATAACGTAGAAGTTATCCTGACAAATTAGGAATCTCCTGTCCAAAACGTTGACTTGAGTGTAAAGAAAATACAAATCTCGAAAATAAGGACACGTTTGACAAGTGACCCTCGAGTTATTTGTATCGAAATTATCGTTTGTTAATGACTTGGGAATGAGACACGGTCCAGTAGAACGATTCGTGAAATATTGTCAATTAAGAGTAATTAGGAGGGAGTAACATTGTCAATTAGGAATACTGATATAACGTCTTTCATGACAATATAAGGTGTCACGAGAGGATCCTATCAAACCCACGAGTAATTTACACCAGTACCGTAAGACATGAAAAGGAAACATCGTAAGTATCAAAGTTAATTTTTGTTTGTTTGTTTGTCTTCGATTCGTACGTAAACTAACGAAAAAAAAGGTCAAGAGGGGTTCATTTCAGACGTTCCTGTCTCTTTTAGACAGTATGTAGAGGTCCGGTACCCCGTCGGGACACATATGATCAAATTTATAAACCACTTAATTGTTTCTTTTTGGGAGAAGAAGAAGCTTATTCCGTCCCCAGGGGTTTGAGGGCCTAGATTACCGACTACTAGACTCCACCTCGACTACAGTATTATTATTATCTTTATTTCACTTGTTATTTATATTACGTGAACTTAGTAGGGTTTTGATAGATGATGTGGAGTTCGGGACCCTTTTAACAGAAGGTACTTTGACCAGGGACCACAGTTTTACTAACTTCTGGTGACCTTATCCCTTGTCTTTGAATCCCAGACTGTGCAGCTCGAGTTCTAACGTGGTGACCCTGATCTCAAGTGTGAGTACGGTCCAAAAGAGAAAGACTCCCAGGACGGGTATTATGGTCATGGTACAAGAAAGGGTGACTAAATAAAGTTTGACCGTTACTCCGATACTCAAATGGTAGGGTAAAGAGTACACCTTTTGATTGTCTTGTATAAAATTGTCGGTTAAGTTTCTACGGTCCGAGGACTTCACTTGTCGATTTTTACTACTATAGTGATCCTAAATGTCTCGTGGGGTAAAGACCACCCCTACAATGACGGTTAGGAATTTAATGGTACCGTTCAATTCAAAATAAAGGAAAAAAAAGAAAAGAAAAAATAAATAATAATAATAAAAAAAAATGAAATGTTATAACATAACCAAAACGATGTGTAGTCGTACTTAGACGGTGTCCACATGTACACAAGAGTTAGGACTTGGGGGGAGGGTGGAGGGGGGTGTTGTGGTAGGGAGGCCCAGTAGGGTCACGTGGTCGGGGTTTGTAGGACGTGGAACGTAGTTTAGATCTGACCACAAAGTAAAGAATGTACTATAATATGTACGAAGTTACGGTAAGAGGGTTTAGTAGGGTGGGCGAGGGAGAGGGAATCTCAGGTTTTCTGACAAGATATGTAGATACAGAGACATACGACAGGACGTATGTCCCAATAACAATGGTAGAAAGATTTAAGGTATATATACGTAATCATATGGCATAACCACAAAAAGAAAGACCGAATGACGTGACATGTTATCCGAGGCCAAAGTAGGTGGAGTAATCTTGACTAAGTTTGCATAAGAAAAATTACCGGCTCATTATGAGGTAACACATATACATGGTGTCGAAAGAGTAGGTAAGCAGACGACTATCTGTAGATCCAACGAAGGTACAGGACCGATAATATTTATCACGACACTACTTATAACCCCATGTGCACAGAGAAAGTTAAGACCAAAGGAGCCAAACATACGGGTCGTCACCCTAACGACCCAGTATACGGTCAAGATAAAGGTCAAAAAATTCCTTAGAGGTGTGACAAGAGGTATCACCGACATGATCAAACGTAAGGGTGGTTGTGACATTCTCCCAAGGGAAAAGAGGTGTGGGAGGGGTCGTAAACAACGAACATCTGAAAACCTAGCGTCGGTAAGACTGCCCACACTTTACCATGGAGTAACACCAAAACTAAACGTAAAGAGATTATTACTCACTACAACTCGTAGAAAAGTACACAAACAATCGGTAGTATACAGAAGAAACCTCTTTACAGATAAATCAAGAAACCGGGTAAAAAACTAACCCAGCAAATAAAAAGACCTTAACTNAAAAACTAACCCAGTAAATAAAAAGACCTTAACTCGAAGTCCTTAACGAACATATAAAAACTCTAATCAACAAACAGTCAACGAAGTAAACGATAATAAAAGAGGGTAAGTCTTCCGACAGAAAAGTAGAACGAATATCAAAGGAAACAACACGTCTTCGAAAAATAAAATTAATCTAGGGTAAACAAATAAAAACGAAAATAAAGGTCTTAAGACCCTCCACCTAGTATCTCCTAGGACGACACTAAACGGATACAAGAAGAGATCCTCAAAATATCAAAGACCAGAATGTAAATCTAGAAATTAGGTAAAACTCAAATGAAAACACATACCACAAACTTTCACTAGATCAAAGTAAGAAAATGTTCACCAACTGGTCAAAAGGGTCGTGGTGAACAATTTCTCTAACAGAAATAAGGTAACATATAAGAACGGAAGAAACAGTATCTATTCCATAGGTATCCACACACCTAAATAGAGACCCGAAAGATAAAACAAGGTAACTAGATATAAAGACAGAAACACGGTCATGGTATGACAGAACTACTGACACCGAAACTTCAGTCCGCCTAACTAAGGAGGTCAAGGTAGGAAGAAAGAGTTCTAACGAAACCGCTAAACTTCAAAAAACATAAAGGTATGTTTAACACTTTAATAAACAAGATCGAGACATTTTTTATGGTGACCATCGAACTATCCCTAACGTAACTTAGATATCTAACGAAACCCATCATATGAGTAAAAGTGATATAACTAAGAAGACTAGGTACNAGAAACTAAAGAAAGTGGTCACAAAATATCAAAAGATATGTATCCAGAAATCAAAGAAATCCATCTATATAAGGATTCATAAAATAAGAAAAACAACGTATAGACGTTTAGTTAGTTACATTATGTGGTGTAATTGTTTAACTTTTTATTTTCGGTATACTAATAGAGTTATCTGCGTCTCTTTCGGAAACTGTTTTATGTTGTAGGTAAATACTATTTTTGAGAGGTCTTTCGTCCTTATCTTCCTTGTATGGAGTTATATTATTTTCGATATATACTGTTTGGGTGTCGTTTGTAATAGGAGTTACCACTTTTTAACTTTCGTAAAAGGGATTTCAGTCCCTCTTCTGTTCCCACGGGTGAAAGTCGTGATAATAAGTTGTACCAAGACCTTCAAAACCGGTGTTGTTAGGCTCGTCTTTTTCTTTATTTTCCTTAGGTTTAACCTTTTCTTCATCATTTTGAGAGTGACAAGCGTCTACTGTACTAGGAGATGTATCTTTTGGGATTTCTGAGGTGGTCTTTTAATGATCTCGATTAGTTACTTATATCATTTCAACGTCCTATATTTTAGTTGTGTGTCTTTAGGTAACGTAAGGATATGTGATTACTATTCTTTCATCTTTTTCTTTAATTCCTTTGTTTAGGTAAGTGGTAACGTTCAAAATAAAGGATTAGTACTTTAACTACGTATTTCTCTGATCCTATACGTCAATTCTTACGTATTCATTGTTCAAAACCTTTATACGATCCTTGTATTCAAATGAACTTTGACTTTAGGTCCAGAAGGGTGAAAAAGGTACGAAATCGACAGTTAGTGGTTTGTAGATGATGTACTGTCCTTGAGTTGAGAAAATTAATAAATAAGTCCGTAGTTTTAATAGAGGACTCCTAATAATTGTCTCAAAAAAAATTTTTTTTACTAATGGACACTTACTTAAAATCTTTGTTTTATTCATCTAAATCTCAGACCTTCCCAAAAGATTTTTGTACAGTTTAAAAGTACCCTCAAAAAATTGGATAGATAATGTCCCTTTAAAAATCCAACTACAAATTAATTATGTGATCCTACTTGTTGTCCCGTTACCCGAACTTATTCTTCATTCTACTCTCTCGACGTACCGGTTTTGTATAAAAATTCACTACCCTTTTTCAACGTCCGTAGGAGTTTCCCGATCTTTTACTACACTATATATTTTGAGGTTTGAGTTGTCAATGTAGGTAGGGTTCAAACCACTAAAGATTCCTGTAACGGTTGTAGGTAACCTAGTAGTTTTTTCGTTCTCTCAAGGTCTTTTTGTAGATGAAGACGAAATAACTGATACGGTTTCGGAAACTGAAACACTTAGTGTTTTTGACACCTTTTAAGAAGTTCTTACCCTGAAGATCTGGTGGACTGGACAGAGGACTCTTTAGACATACGTCCAGTCCTTCGTTGTCAATCTTGACCTATACCATGTTGTCTGACCGAGGTTTAGTCCTTTCCTCATGTAAGTCCGATATATAACAGTGAGACGAATAAATTGAATATACGTCTCATGTAGTACTCTTTACGACCCGACCTACTTCGTGTTCGACCTTAGTTCTAAAGGTCCTCTTTATAGTTATTGGAGTCTATACGTCTACTATGGTGTGAATACCGTCTTTCACTTCTCCTTAATTTCTCAGATAACTACTTTCACTTTCTCCTCTCACTTTTTCAACTGAATTTTGAGTTGTAAGTCTTTTGATTCCAGTACCGTAGACCAGGGTAGTGAAGTACCCTTTATCTACCCTTTTGTCACCTTTCACTGTCTGAAATAAAACCCCCCGAGGTTTTAGTGACATCTACAACTGACGTCAGTACTTTATTTTACTACGAACGAGGAACCTTCTTTTCAATACTGGTTGGATCTGTCGTATAATTTTTGTCTCTGTAATGAAACAGCTGTTTCCAGGTAGATCAGTTTCGATACCAAAAAGGTCACCAGTACATACCTACACTCTCAACCTGATATTTCTTTCGACTCGTGACTTCTTAACTACGAAAACTTGACACCACGACCTCTTCTGAGAACTCTCGGGGAACCTGGTGTTCTTCTAGTTAAGAGTTCCTTTAGTCAGGACTTATTAGTAACCTTCCTGACTACGACTTCGACTTTAAGGTTATGAAACCGGTGGACTACGCTTCTCGACTGAGTAACTTTTTCTGGGACTACGACCCTTTCTACCTTCCGTCCTTCCCTTCCCCTGCTGTCTCCTACTCTACCAACTTACCGTAGAGCTTGAGTTACCTGTACTCAAACTCATTTGAGACCCTCAACCACTACCTGTCCCTCCGGACCGTACGACGTCAGGTACCCCAGTGTTTCTCAGTCTGCACTGACTCACTGACCTGACGTGACATGACTTCCTGTAAACTGGGAAAGTCTCTTCTGTACATTAAGACATACTCGACTAAACCTTCTTTGAATTGGATGTAGAGACCACGGTATCCTTGTTTTCTAAACTGTCTCTTTTAGTCCATTTCTAATCAACTAAAGAAAATTCGATGCCGTAGGTTAGATCGTGGTAACCGGTGTCGGTACATGAGTGAAAGTTCGGAGAAGGGTGGTCTGTAAATGACGACGTCTAAATTAACGTAGACAGGTACCCCAGTGATTCTCAGCTCGTTGTTGACTTGCTGAAGTGAAAGTGAAAAGTAAAAGTACGTAACCTCTTCCTTTACCGTTGGGTGAGGTAACAAGAACGGACCTCTTAAGGTCCCTACCCCTCCGGAACACCCGACGACAGATACCCCAACGTGTCTCAGTATGTGTTAACTTCGCTGAATCGTCGTCGTCGTCGTCAGTGAAGTCATTAGTACACGTATACACAAAAAGTCTTCCTACCCAACCTCCGAAGGTCAAGTCCGAATCTACCAAACTACACATCGACGACATTACAATTGTTCTTGTAAAATAGATAGTAGAGATTGGTGAGACGATCACTCTCGGATTTCCGGTGACGCTTTATACGAAGACAGGGGTTTACGAGGGATTACTTTGGTTCTTGTTGTTGTGATTCTATTACTCGGCTCCGATTTTCGACTTCTTAAGTGAAGAGGCCTTCCTTTAAAACCACCGATGTTAGTATTCTTCGTCGCTTCCCGCCTTTTTCGTTCCTTTTAACCAATAAAGGTTGTTTTACAAATGAAGAGGAATAAATAAAAATAAAATATACAATAATGACTCTAAAAAAGAGTAGTTTCATACGTAAACTTAATCATTCTCATCACTTTTAAGGTCACTTTTTTATAACCTTTCTTGTCTCGGATAAATCGACCTTCACTCACTCACAATCAACGAGTCAACACAGAGAAACACCGGGATACCTGACATCGGGTGGTCGGAGGAGACAGGTACCTTAAGAGGTCCGTTCTAATGACCTTACTTAGCGGTATAGGAAGAGGTCCCCTAGAAGGGAAGGGTCCCTTACTTGACCTCAGAGGACGTAACGTCCGTCTAAGAAATGGAAGACCCGGTGGTCTCTTCGGTTAAATCAGACCTTTGTTTGGTTTATTTATTTATTTCAACGAAAACATTTATCGTGTTAAAACTTTAGTTCCGTCAGTAAATTAAACAGATTATAGATCCAAGAAAAAACCCCCCTTTATCCAGTATAAATAATATTAGAGAGTTCAGGGAAGATTATTTATGACTGTGTAACTGAACGAAGTCATAAAATTTGTTGGGTGTACCTATATATGTAGGATTTAGTAGTATAGGTTTACTAAAGATTGTATGTTTTAATAAAACGAAAATGGGATTTACGGTACCAAGACCCTTGACATATTATTCACAGAGACTCTCCTACCCGGTGTCTGAGGTGCGGAAGATGAAAGTCCGTCCGATTGTCTCTCACGGTCGTCTTGACGTTCCAATAAGAGGTCTTGGTCCTGTTCCTGACAAAGTATCGAAGATAAATAAAGGGTTAACTTAACAAATGACTTCATATCAACTGAATGTTGTAATCACAGTCCACATGGTGTATCATTAACCTACAAAAATATCTAATATGAGTTTCCAATAATATTTTATAACTGACGTTAGGAACACACATAATTTAGGAACATTGAATGAATAAAATATGGATCATCAAATATGACGGATTAGGGATAAGTGGTGTCAAAGGTAAATAAAAATTATTAAAGTAGGGTTGAATCTCTCTAGTAACTGATTGACGGTCCTATGTATGATCAACCTACTTAAGACTGTCTCTAAGGTTTGAAATACCATCAAGAATTAGTAGGTTATCATTTATCGTATTCCTTATTGTGTTATTAGGATTTTAGGATCTTCACTTCTCTTCGTCGGTTTAAGTACAAAAAACAAACAAAAAAAAAGATTAGAAAGAAGGTTGTACGGTCTACGGTATGGGGTTGTTCTACGAACAATCGTTAACCTCAGGTCCTAGTGTGTGTGTGTGTGTGTGTGTGTGTGTGTGTGTTAATGTTCTCCCTTATTTTATACTGAGGACATCGTCCAGGAAAACACCAAAAAGAGGAGGTTCACTGAGAATGGTTTTGACGTTTACGTATTAAGTAAAAATTGATAAACAAATTGTCACAGACTCAAGGACAGTATCTGTGAAGACATACTTGTTATCGATTGTAGTACGAAATACAAAGTATCTATAAGTAACTAGCATGTATCACAGAAAAACAGTTGATGAGAACTTCGTACTAATTTGTGTGATTTCTTTTTATAAAAGACAAACCTATCGAATTATTTTATTAGTCAAAGTGAGATCTTCTGTTTTTAACTCAAATATCACGTTCCGAACATTAAGAATTGACATCAACGTAAATACTAACTTGATTTAGTAATAGAATAAGAGAGAGGGAGACAGAGTGTCGGTCTGCGTGTCTGTCTGTCTGTCTGTGTGTGTGTGTGTGTGTGTGTGTGAGTGAGGTGTGGATGTGTCAACCCAGAGACACGGTCTTAGTACCATTAATCGAAATCGTTAAGAACAAGTCATGGGTTTGGGGTGAGAAACCTTCTTTGACCATGGGGCAAGACTCACTCGTGAATCAACGGAACACTTTCACCGAATCTCGATCTCTAAGAGTCTCAGACTGACTACAACACGATTTATCGTGTTACTCCATTTTATGTAGAAGAAAGTTTCTTTGGATGTAAACTTGGACCCTCAGGTTTCTTTATCGGTACTTCACTGGAGTAGTACCCCATTTCTAATTACGGGGACTTTTGTTGTTTTATAATTTACTACCCCTTGTCGAGAAATTATTACGGAAACCGTCCTTGTCTCTTAAGACTTACTAGGAGGAAGGGACCTTGAGTTGAACGACACAGTGACACATGAAGTAGATGAAACAAAAATCTACTTTCAAGTCTTATAGGCTCGGAAAACGACCAGTATAAAGTAAACTAACCTGAAGGCAACGTTAGAATATTCATGAAGTACCCGACGTCAAAAGAGAGAACGACTGAATTACGACAAGTCTCTTTTAAGGTGACGAAATCTATTCTCTATCATATTTCTTGTACAACGAGTCATATGTTTACGGTGTGTTTTCGGTTGGATACTTTGGGTAGACTTTTTTACATTTTCAAGGTGTGAACTTTTTAGACAAGATTTTTCGACAAAAGAAGTACTAAAAATTCATTCCTTACATCCTTCTCCAAAGAGTCTTAAATTTTGTACGAACAATAGAAAGAAATTCTCAAATTTTACATAAGAGTGAATTTTACCTCAATTTATTATGTATAGAACACCACAACACTTCTCATTAATTCCGACATACACATACTCTCGACTAGTGTCTTAGATCCGATACCGTCCACGAGTTTTGTACCGTCGTCTTAAGCGTAAATTTATATAACGGAAATACGTTACATTTGTTACACCTCTTTAATATTTTTGTCTCCGGAGTCTCTTAAAGGATTCACCTTAAAATTTCGGTGAAATTTCCTTATTCAGTTTCCATCATAGTGTCTTAATTAAGTCAGTTATTAATTACCTCCGAGTTTCAGCTGTAAAACACGACCGAGACAAACATCTGAAATATCGTTTGCCTTTTGTTACACGATAACTTTGTACTATAACTTTATAGAATTATGACTTTGGTAAAAGGTCTCTATGAATTATATTATTATCAAGACATTTCCTTTGTTTAATTCTAAATTTTAAAAAGTTACTGATATTATTATTTTTGGATTTGGTTGACTTTTGTTTTCTTTGTAGTTATTGATCTTGACTCACTCTCTGTGTGATTCCTCTTTAATTTTGGACAATATTCACCTTTGTGGTTTTTTTAAAAAAAAAATTAAAATTTGAGAAATTAAGAATGTACGCAAGGGTTTGTACTTGGGGGGAGGGTGGAGGGAGGGGTATTGTAGAGAGACCCAGTAGGGGTACGTGGTCGGGGTTCGTACGACATAGGACGCAGTCTGTATCTGACCACTAAGTTAAGAATGTACTATCATATGTACAATCTTACGGTAAAAGGGTTTAGTAGGGTGGGAGAGGCAGAGGGAGACTCAGGTTTTCAGGCAATATGTGCAGACACAGAAAAAACGACAGAACGTAATGTCCTAGCAGTAACGGTAGAAAGATTTAAGGTATATATACACAATCATATGACATAACCACAAAAAGAAAGACCGAATGAAGTGAGAAGAAAGGTTTGAATTACTATTTAATTTATATGAAGTTATTTTTAGAGTTTCAAGATAACAAAACCTTTAAATAGTTAAAAACTTTACCATTTGACTTTTTACATACCCGAACATCGATTCTTTTTTCAATTTACTTTTCTTTAAATTTTCCTTTAATTGAAATAATCTTTATCTATTATTTATGTATAATGTTTCAGTATTAGATTTAAAATTCTTCCACCCCAAAATTAAACTTGCCCATAAACAAAAATAACAGTAAAAGTAAACTTACACATGAGATAAATGTAAATAATAATTGTATAAAATATAATCTATGAAAGGTAAAATTTTAATTAAGAATTTAAATTTTATTTAAACCCATCCTTTAAACAATATTATAATGACTAATCTCTATTAAAGGGTAGATAAACGTGTTTCTGGCACAAAGAATATCGATAAAAAAGAAAGTTAAGAATAAACTTCAAGAATAAACCGTTCTTATATACGGGTACATAAAAGAATAACAACCACAAGACAACGAGTCAGTACAGGTTGAGAAACACTGGGGTACCTGACTTCGTACGGTCCGAGGACGTAGGAAGTGATAGAGGGTCTCGAACGAGTTTGAGTACGGATAACTCAGCCACTACGGTAGGTTGGTAGGCAGGAGACGACAGGGGCAGAGGACGTAAGTTAGAAAGAGTCGTAGTGACAGAAAAGATCACTCAGTCGAGAAACGTAGTACACCGGTTTCATAACCTTGAAGTCGAAGTCGGAGTCAGAAAGGTTACTTATAAGCCCTGACTAAAGGAAGTCCTAAGTGACCAAGCTAGAGAAACGTCGGGTTTCCTGAGAGGTTCTCAGAAAAGATTGTTGTACCAAATTCTCGTACCAAATTAAGAAGTCGTGAGTCGAAAGAAATACCAGGTTGAGAGTGTAGGTATGTACTGGTGACCTTTTTGGTATCGGAACTGATCTACCTGGAAACAACAATTTCATTGCAGAGACGAAAAATTTATACAACAGATCCAACCAATATTAAAAAGAAGGTTCCTCGTTCACAGAAAATTAAAGTACCGACGTCAGTGGTAGACGTCACTAAAACCTCGGGTTCTTTTATTTTAGACAGTGACAAAGGTAACAAAGGGTAAGATCAACCGTACTTCACTATCCTTGTCTACGGTACTAGAAGTAAAAAACTTACAACTCAAATTAGGTCGAAAAAGTGAGAGGAGAAAGTGAAAGTAACTCTCCGAGAAAATCAAGGAGAAGTGAAGTCGGTATTCACACCACAGTAGACGCATAGACTTCAATAAACACAAAGAGGGTCGTTAGAACTAAGGTCGAATACGAAGTAGGTCGGACCGTAAAGTGTACCACATGAGACGTACATTCAATTTATTTGTCCCACTGTTATATGTACATGTGGAACTACATGAGTAAAGGGTTAACCCTTGGTCAGGTAACAAAGTACAGGTCAAGATTAACAACAATCAAGATTGACATAGATTGTTGTCAGTCTTGACCTGGACGTGTGTCTAAAGAGTCCTCCGTCAATTCCGTCAGACCATAAGTGTAGAGAAATTCTTAAAAAGTCAAAAAACACTAAATGTGACGGTTTCTAAAACGAATCAGTTACCTCTTCTTCATCTTCAAAGAGACCTTAAGAGAACGAAAAAGACACTAGGTTGTTCACAAGAGTTAAACTAGAGACCAAGGAGACGTAAAAGATTTAGGTCCAACTTATAGACCTTAAAAAGTCAAGTACCTGACAATTTCTGTCGAACCTCTTAAAACTCACAATGAAACGAGAACACATTTACTCATGTTAACACGTCATAAAACTTGTAAGAAACCGTAACGGAAAGAAACTCTAACCTTCCTTTTGACTGGAAAAGGTCAGGACACCGGTGACGACTCAAAAGGATTAAACGACCGTATAACTCACGTTGTGAAAGTGTCGTAGTAGAAAATCCTAAACTTTATCGAGTCGACCTTAAGGTAGTGGAGGTGATCGAAACAAGTGCCACTACGAAGGATTCCGGGTGAACTGAAGTGTGAGGTCTTACAGACCGAGTTCTACTCACTAGTGTGATAACGTCAATAGACCCAGTATCTCTAGAAAAAAAAAAAAAAAAATTATCAAGAAGACACATAAGAACTGTTGAGAAGAATTATAGAAGACGTAGACAATCCAGGTATGACAAAGACAGGAAATAACACAGGTAGAAATGTACTTTACGAGGGACCCATAGAGATTAAAAAAAACTTCTCTCGAGATCGGAAAATAAAGATAACAAAAAGAGATAAAGAAACGTTAGTTAGTTAATCCTTCCGAAAGAGTAGAGAGGAACGATAAGAAACCTTGAGACGTAAGTCTACCCATATAGAAAGGAAAATAGAAAACAGAACTTAAGAAAAGAAAAGAGTCTATAAAAATTCCGGAGGAGTCTGTTAATAAAACGGAAAAACGTAATGAAAAAGAACTCTACGAGAACTAGTGACGGAGGGCATGGTACAATGTTTGGAGGTAGTCGTCAAGAAGTCAGTGAGATAGTCTAGATATTAGGGAACTTAGATAAACAGGGAAGGTGACATATTAGTATTCCCTAAACTAAATCCAGAATGGACTCACCGACTCACGAAAAGGGATGAAATAAGTTAAATTCAGACTTAAACCGTTATTCCTCAAGTACTAGACTCGGTGTCAGTAAAGGGTCAGAACAAAAACGACTGACATATCTCGGAGAGGTAGAAACCGACGTTTCTTATATTAGTTAGACTAAAGTCACAACTGGTAGACCACTACAGGTACACATCTCAGTAGAGAACACAACAACTTTCTCCAACAGACGATACTGGTCACACAAAAGAACCGTTTTGACAATTGAGACGACGACGATGACGACGATTGAACGAAGTCAACACAGGCTGAGAGACGCTGGGGTATCTACCGTCGGGTGGTCCGACGGGACAGGGACCCTAAGAGGTCCGTTCTTGTGACCTCACCCAACGCTAACGGGACTAAGAAAAACAAGGTTCTGATTTGAAAGGACAATAAGGTCCATAGAACTGAAGGATGGAAACGTAAGGTTAGGGGATACTACTTTTCCTGAAAAGAAAGAAAAAAAAAAAAAAAAACCACAATCAAAATACTCCAGAACATCCAGAAGTGTCTTGGTAAGTTAAAGTCGGAGAAGTCGTAATCACCAACCCCGTATCTGAACCCAATTACACTATAACTTACCAAACGGAACCTTTGATTGTCTCTAGTAAGACAGTAAAAACTCTAACGGGTTCATGACGTAAAAGTTGAGGCCAACTGAAACTTCCGATGAGGTAAAGAAGATTCCCTAAGAACGGGTGTCATCATCTATATTACTAGTAAATTAATTTAAGTGGGTAAGGTCAAGTAAAATCAAGTAAGTGAAAAAGGATTTCACAGTTACAAATAGAACCGTCGAAGACAAACTGGTGAAGGTTATATGGAACTAAGTGCCTGGATTGTAAGGTATAAGGATGCGTTATAACAAGAAATATCGTAGTCTGAAATGAAGGTGGTAGTCAGTGTATGTGTTAACCCGAAACAAAGACGAAACCGAGTAGGAGAAGTAAGGAAGATCTGAATTAAGAGACGAGAACAGGTCATCGTATAACCCGTAGATGGTTGTACCCCTCAAGTAGAAAGTCACAGTATGGAAAAACGGAAAAGTATGACAACTACCCAAAGAGTTCCGTTCTTACGACTTCACCAAATGGTAAGGGAAGAGGTCACCCGGTGTAAAACAGTCTTGAGAGGAGGTACTGGGAAGGCAGAATTCACTGGGATGTGTCGTAACGAGTATCAAAGAAAGTCAATCTGTTCCGACACTAGGTATACTAGTCAAACCAATCGAAAGACACTGACACTAAAAGTTAGATAGACCGGAGACTACCTATTCCTATTCTCCGACACCTTCGAAGGACTACCCTACATGACCGACACCCCGTTTGACTCAGAATGAAACTACCCGTCCCGATACGAGTCATTTAGAATTTAGGTTAAAAGACTACTACCCACCCCGACACAAAGGAGGGATATTAAACAGGACTTCAGTTTGATACCACCCCCATTACCACTGGAGGAGTTTTCCTGAATACGGTCGTACGGCACCAAGGGTCCTGACAAGATAAGTCACGAGGACTGGGGAGCCGTCCGGTGACAGTTGGGTCTGGAAGTGGTCTCCGATGACCTGTGAGTGATAAAAATACTAAAATAGTATATTATACTGGGAAGATTCGAAATAAAAAGAAGAGGTAATTTACTTCTCTTGTTATCATTGTAGTAGTGTTTTGATAATAATTCACTTTTTTGAGTCCTTTACCAAATATTATCACGTTTAGTTGTTAATCATTTATAATCCGTTATTATGACGTCTCCATCGTCGTTATTACAAAATTTCTAATACGAAAGAGGTAACTCAAATAAAACTTGGAAACAACTTTTCATTGGGATAGACATACCCAGATAAAGACTTGAAAGATAAGATAAGGTTACAAGATAAGATTAGATAAGGTTAGGAAACGGTTATGGTGCGACGGAACTCTTACAACGAAATACCATTTGAAACTATAGTTCATCTAACTTTCGAGGTAAAAACAGGAAGAAAGTATCAATAAGACTGATAAGATCAAAGAAATAGAAAGATACATTTAAAGTATCAGGACTGTGAAGGAAACACTCTTCCCACAAAAAGTAAAAGGGGTCGGTGTTCCCTAAAAGAGGACACAGGAGACCTTACAGTCCCAAATGACAAGAAATCGTTGTTACGAAAGACATCACGAAAGACGGAAAAGACATCGTCGTCTGTACGGGAGGTGGTCGGGACTTGGTGACTCATCTCGAAAGAGGTCAGGAGGTACTGTTGAAATGAGAGAAAACTGATGATTCACTTCCGACACGTCGTCTCAGACTCTTGTCCACGTTTGAGAGGATTACAAAAACCGAAGATCCCCAAAGTTAGTCAGTACCCTCGTGTTAGAGTCAAAAAAAAAAAAAAAGTTTTTATGATATTTTAAAAATAAATACAAGAATGAGTGAAAAGACCACCGAGATAGAGAAGGGTACGAAAAGAGGTCAACTTGGTCACGAATACAAGACAGAGAGTTGTTTCTGTGGCAGAAATGTCTCTGAAATACTGAAATCCTGTTAAGAATTTTTTACATTAAAACATATCATGGGTCCAAAAAGTACGACTTGTGTGTGTGTTCCACCCTAACTACGAAAAGGGTCTAAAGATGTGGAATTTGTCTTCGACGTTAGGGGGTCACTATCAGAGATAATAGATCCGATAGTGGAAAAGATTATGTCGGTGAAAAGAAGAACGAAACAACAGAAAAGTCGAATCAGAAAAAGAGATGTACCTAAGGACGTAATTAAAAATCACCGGAGTGAAATGACTTAAGACAACTCCATCAGTTTACTACAATACTTAACACGTAATCCAGTAAAAGTCTTCTTATAAGACGTAATTTAAGAGGACCTACGAGAGAAGAAAGGAAACAAGACAAGTTAAAAAATGTTGGGAATCGGAACCCATTTCACTCTAAAGTAATCAAGTCGTAAACATGGTAAGTCCTACATGTCAAACTAGGATCCGGTCGAAAGATAAGTCCATACAGTACCGGTTTAGAGGGAAATTTTAGATGGTCACCTCTGAAAACAACACGTGTCGTGGGGTAAGTTAAGGGTCTTTGATCTCACAAAGATGATATTACTTTACCGTATAAGAGGTATAGGACAGACTATACCACTTGATACTTTTATACGTGAAAGTCAAATGTAAACATGAAATTATATTGAAGTGATACGGTTTTAATGATTTCGAGAATAAATGTGTGATGAGACGAAGTAGGGGTTTCTCGTAATAAAAATGGGACTTAATCGGAATAAGATGAGTCAATAAAATAAAAGATGTCAAGACAGAGATTGTGTAAGAACAAGAACGAGAGAGTGTGCGAAAGGGAACCACTTTCTTCCTTTTACCGAAATCTAACCAGTCCTCCTACTTTTATGATGAAACAAGGTGAGTTTCTCGTTAAAGAACTCTACGGTATATGGGGTCCAAAAATTCCAAAGAAAAACAGGAGAACAAGTCTACGTTCTCAGTAAGATACCGTATTCAATTCGATATGAAAGAGAGTTAGGTTGGGCTTAATGACCATTCACTTTTAAGAAAGGGTAAAATAAATAAATAAATAAAACCACTGACACTCGGTCTTTGATAAAATTTGACATATAGATCACACAATAGTTTTTTCTCAATTTAAAAACTTAACCCAACTTTATTAATATAAATCATCATTGGATACTGGAATCGTAAGAGTTGTAGACTTAGGAGTTTCCCGATGAATCATATTCCAAAGATTACCCTTGATCTTCTCTCCTACAAGACCCTTTTTTAATATCAAGAAATAACATTCAAAATTTTGGTGCAAATAATTGTATATACGAAACACATATGACAATGAGACGAATAAATTGAAAATACGTCACATGTAGTACACTTTACGGTCCGACCTATTTAGTGTTCGACCTTGGTTCTAACGGTCCTCTTTATAGTTGTTGAAATCTATAAGTCTACTATGGTCAGATTACTGTCTTTTACTTCTTCTTGATTCTCGGAGAACTACTCCCACTTTCTCCTTTCACTTTTTTGACCGAAATTTGAGTCGTAAGTTGTAAGGAACCCGAGATCAAAGTGACGTCGGTACTTTAATTTTCTGGAACGAGGAACCTTCCTTTCGATACTGTTTTGATCTCTCATACAATTTTTGGTCTCTGTAGTGAAACGGTTGTTTCTAGGAATATTAGTTACGATATAAAAACGGTCACCAGTACAGACCAACACTCTCGACCTGGTGTTTCTGTCGTGACCACGAGGTCTTCTGAGAACTCTCAGGGAACCTGTCGTTTCTCTAGTTCGGTCAATCAGGATTCCTTTCAGTTGGGACTTATAAAAGACCTTGTTGACTGAATACAACTTCGTGGTTATGAAACCGGTGTTCTACGCTTGTCGGTTGAGTAACTTATTCTGGGACTACAACCCTTTCTAACTTCCGTTATCCTCTTCCCCTAACATTTCCTACTCTACTAACCCACCACAGTGACTGACTTACCTGTACTTAAACTCGTTTGAGGCCCTCTGTCACCTCCTGTCTTCCCGGACCGTAAGATGTTAGGTACCCAAACGTTTCTCGACCTGTACTGAATCACTGACTTGTTGTTGTTTTTACGAGACACATGAATTCACCTAATACTCCGTGGTAATTGTAAGAGGACAAACCTTCTCTGTTTGGGGTATAAATCTTGGGTTGTATGACTTTCGGAAGAACAGGACGAAACAGAGATCCGGTCATCAACAGTCGACCCTTGTTAAAAGACAGAGGTTCCCTACAAACCGTTTCAGACCTCTATAAAATCAATAGTGTGTCCCCTCACGAAACCGTAGATCACCTACCTCCAGTATCTGCAATGATTTATAGGATATTACGTCTCCTGTCGGGGGAGGGGGAGGGTCGTTTCTTAATAGACCGGTTCTATAGTTATTACTACTCAAACGGTTTGAGAAAAGATTCGAGTACAACTTAATGATCGAGGAGGTTATTCAGGTTCTTATTTATCCTGTTCCTTTCTCCCCAGACGAAATAGGGATACGAGGTCTCGTTCGCTGGATTCGAAGTAGATGATCAGTGGAGTCAGATAGAATAACATGGTCGAAGTACCCTTTTTTTCGAATTAGGTTTTACTCTTAGTATTATCTTTTATAATTTATCCTGTTATGTCCCTCTCTCAAATGAGAATGTTTCTGAGTCTTAAAAAAAAAAGGAGAAAGGATTTTTATACATTTATAGATAAAGACAATGATTCTGGCTAACTACCTTATTTCCCTTTAAATGGAGAGGGTTCCCAGTTGCACATGGAAAAAAAAAAAAAAAAACCAGAAAATAATAGGTGCCCCCTCTTGAAACTCTTAAATTTATATAAAATAAGAATGGACTTTTGAACGAGAACTAAGTACAAAAGGATATCACATACCAATTGTGTCATACGTTTTTATGAGGTATTTGTTAGAAAATAAACAAAGAAATTAAAAAGTCTCATAACGACTAAATATTTCAACACAATCAAAGACAACATGTCTTTTCATTCAGTCAATATGTATATGTACATATATGAGAAAAATTCTAAAATAAGGGTATATCTAATAATCTGATAACTCATCTCCAAGGACACGATACGTCTTCCAATAAGAAGAACAACAAGAAGTGAACGATTCAACACAACCTTAGAAACACTGGCGTACCTGACCTTGTATAGTCCAAGGAAACAGAAACCCTAAAGGGTCCGTTTTTATGATTTCACCCAACGGTAAAGGAAGAGGTCCCCTAGAAGGACTGGGTCCCTAACCTGAACACAGAGACAGCCGACCACCAAAGAAATGGTAACTCGGTGGTCCCTTCGGGAGTATATATAACTATATCAACAGAATTTCAAAGTCAGTGGACCCTGACAAAACTTCGGTCCTTTACGGTTCAATAGGTACTTCCGAGTTTAGTTTCCCGTAAAGGCGTATCGTAAAGGTCCGGTAAAGGTACGGGAGAAAAGGAAGACAACAGGGTGTCGTGTTTTACTGAACCATCATTTATGTAAACCGAAACATAATATGAAGTAATAACTTAAAATTGAGGAGTCAAGTCAGTCAAGTCAGCGAGTCAACACAGGTTGAGAAACACTGGGGTACTTAACGTGGTGCGGTTCGGAGGTACAGGTAGTGGTTGAGGGCCTCAAGTGAGTTTGAGTGCAGGTAGCTCAGTTACTACGGTAGGTCGGTAGAGTAAATTGAGGGTCTCTTGTTTTAAGGTTAACAATTAAAATTCACGGGCGTCATAGTCCATCTCATGTATGAGATATTACAACCAATTTCGGACCTACATACACCGTGTTTACGTGACTCTCTTATATTTTTTGGTCACCTGAAGTTAATTTAAAAGATAGACAAACTTTGAATAAAATTCTATTTAACAGGATTACTCTTGTCCCTTCTGTCATCGATGTACGGTTACTACGGGATTGTAAAAAAGTATACTACAAACAAAATTTGTTCCATGGAAGACACCGACTGTTGATGAACCTCAATTACTGATATTAATGACGTACCCTAGTTCTGACCTTTAAGGGAGTACTGTTCAAAGAAAACCTGAAAAGAAGAGGGATTGGACCACCGTATAAACGGTTATAAACTCTATCGAGTTTTTATAGGGTAAACAAGTCGGAATACATCATAAAGGACCCAGTTCCCGAACTCATCTTTTAAACTATATTACGAGGATTTCGGTTAGAAAGTAAAATGGTAACGCTTTTTTTAGTGTAAACCTCATTTACGGTTCTTTTATAATGTCCATTTCGTGGTATTAAACTTCACATAACCGTATTATCTCAAAGATTTATACGAAATATACTACTCCTAATAACGTGGAGGTTTATTTTTGATAACATAGACAAAATAGAATTTTAAATAGTTTTCAATTCTTGTTATGTGAAACCGATTAATACGATTAACCCCTTCGACAAGAAAAGACGACAAACGTCATAAAAGTCCACGTTTCATAAGGTTTATGTAAAGAAGAGAGACACAGATAAGTATTAAAATCGATTATATACGTTTTATAAATACAATTGGAGATAATTTTCATAGTATGTACACAATTTAGATAGATTTCGTTCTGGATTGTGTGACAAATAAATTCCTCGACCTATTATTCATAAAATCCGTAAAGTTCGGTATATTAGACAGAGTTGATTACTTAAGACACTAAAATCAAGTTCACTTCGGTATCCGTTATATATTTACTTACTCATACCGACTAGAGGTTATTCTGACATAAATGTTTTTGTACGTCACTTAATTTGAACAGGTTTTTCAAGTCAAGTCAGTGAGTCAGCACAGACTGAAAAACGCTGTGGTACTTGACGTCGTGCGGTCCGTAGGGACAGGTAGTGGTTGAGGGCTCAGGTGGCTTTGGGTATAGGTAACACAGCCACTACGATAGGTTGGTAGAGTAGGAGACAGTAGGGGAAGAGGAGGACGGGAGTTAGGAAGGGTCGTTGTCCCAGAAAAGTTTACTCAGTCGAGAAGCGTAGTCCACCGGTTTCAAAACCTCAGAGTCGAAGTTGCAGTCAGGAAGGTTACTTGTGGGTCCTGACTAGAGGAAATCCTACCTGACCATCCTAGAGGACCGTCAGGTTCCCTGAGAGTTCTCAGAGGTCATGTCATATGATTGGTATATATACCTTAAATCTTTCTGCCATTAGTATTGGGACATACACTCTGTCGTTTTCTCTGTGTCTACATATCTTGTCTTAAAACCTGAGACACCCTCTCCCTCTCCCACCCTACTAAACCCTCTTACTGTAACTTTGTACATATGATGGTACATTCTTTACTTAACGGTCAGATACAAGCTATGTCCTACGTCCTACGAACCCCGACCACGTGACCCTACTGGGTCTCTCTACTATACCCCTCCCTCCACCCTCCCCCTAAGTCCTAACCCTTGAGTACATGTGGGCACCACCTAAGTACAGTAACATACCTTTTTGGTTAGGTTATAACGTTTCATTTTGTTATTATTATTTATTTCGATAATAAGTGAAAAAATTTTTTTCAGAAGAGGTTGTGGTGTCAAGTTTTCGTAGTTAATAAGCCACGAGTCGAAAGAAATATCAGGTTGAGAGTGTAGGTATGTACTAATGACCTTTTTGGTATCAGAACTGATCTGTCTGGAAACAACCTTTTCATTACAGAGACGAAAACTTATACGACAGATCTAACTGGTATTGAAAGGAAGGTTCCTCATTCGTATAAAATTAAAGTACCGACGTTAGTGGTAGACGTCACTAAAACCTCGTGTTTTTATATTTCAGTCGGTGACAAACGGGTAGATAAATGGTACTTCACTACACTGGTCTACGGTACCAGAATCATAAGACTTAAAACTCGAAATGTGTTTGAAAAAGTGAGAGTAGAAAGTGGTACTCTGAGAAATCAAGAAGAAGTGAAAGACGGTATTCCCACCACAGTAGCCGTATAGACTCCAATAACTATAAAGAGGGCCGTTAGAACTGACGTCGAACACGAAGAAGTTCAGGTCGCAAAGAGTACTACATGAGACGTATATTCATTTTATTCGTCCCACTGTTATATGTCGGAACTGCATGATGAAAAGAATAAACCTTTCAGACAACAAGGTACAGGTCATGATTGACAACGAAGGACTGGATGTGTGTGCAAAGAGTTCTCCGTCCAGTCCACCAGACCATAAAGGTAGAGAAAGTCTTAAAACTGTTCGCTTAACATTTCATTTTAAGTAAAATTTAAGTATAAAATTATAAAATTAATAGAAAGGAAAAGAGGAAACCGAAAACGAAGAGAAGAAAAGTGTCGATAAACATTCCGGAGGGGTCCGTCGGTAAAACGAAAAAACGTAAAGAAAAGGTACTCCCACCAGAACTAGGAACAGAAGACATGTTACAGTACTTGGAGGACGGTATCAAGTAGTCCGTCAGATAGTCTAGATCAGGGAATTTAGATAAAGAGTGAGGTAACATATTAGTATTCCCTAAACTAAATCCAGTATGGACTTACCAGATCACCAAAAGGAATGAAAGAAATTAAAGTCAGACTTAAACAGTTATTCCTCAAGTACTAGACTCGGTGTCAGTCGAGAATCAGAACAAAAACTACGGACATATCTCGAAGAGGTAGAAACCGATGTTTCTTATATTAGTTAGACTAAAGTCACAACTGGTAGACCACTACAGGTACACATCTCAGAAGAGAACACAACAACCTTCTCTCATACTGGTCCCGAAGAGAACCGTTTTGAGATAATCGGAAACGGGACGAAGTAAGGTGTAAGGTTCCAGTTTAAACAATCAATGAGGTCCACAAAGAACTGAAGGACGAAAACGTAAGGTCAGGGGATATTACTTTTCCTGTAGAAAAAACCCACACTTAAGATTTTCCAGAATATCCAGAAGTATCTTGGCAAGTTGGGGTCGAAGAAGTCGCAATAACCAACCCCGTATCCAAACCTTATGGTACTATAACTTACCATATGGAACCTTTGTTTGTCTCTAGTAAGACAGCAAAAACTCTAACGTAGGTTCAGGACGTAAAGTCTGAGACAACAACTGGTACTACCGATGAGGTAAAGAAGACTCCCTAACGACGGGAGTCATCATCTATATTACCAGTAGACTCAATTTAAGTGGGTAAGGTCAGGTAAAATCAAGCGACTAAGGATCTTACAGCTACAAGTGAGAACGGTAGAGGACAAACTGGTGAAGGTTAAACGGAACTAAGTACCTGGACTGTAAGGTCTAAGGATACGTTATAACGAGAAATGTCGTAGTCTGGAACGAAGATAGTGGTCAGTGTAGGTGTTGACCCATAACAAAAATGAAACCGAGGTAGGGAAGTAAGAAAGACCTCAATAAAGAGGTGGCTAGAGGTCATCGTACAACCCGTGTATGACTGGACCCCTCAAAGAGAAAGTCATATGATAGTAAAACTGAAAAGTATGACAAGTACCCCAAGAGTTCCGTTCTTATGACTTCACCAAACGGTAAGGGAAGAGGTCACCTGGTGTAACACAGTCTGTAGAGGTGGTACGGGCAGACAGAATACACCGGGGTATCCCGTACCAAATCAAAGTGACTCAATCTGTTCCGACACCAAGATCACACTAATCTAACTGATCAAAAGACGCTCATACCAAAGTTACACAGACGGGAGACTACGGGAGAACGTTGTGGATGGTAGAATGAACCCATACCACATATTGATATGGGATTTGTACTATCAGGAATCGATATACACCGAGAACATATGAAATTCATAACGATCAGAGTTAACTTAATACTATCTTCAATTTTATGTGTGTTTTAAAGTTTCTGAATCATACGTTTTTTTTACTTCATAAAGTTACAAAAGATTATTGATGTACAATTTGATTAAATACTTATATATCTCAATTTATCAAAATAATTTTAATTCAAGTGAAGAAAAATGAATCCAATTATATTGGTCATTTACAAATTTTATTGTATACACCGAAGACAAACACTGAGTGTAATATGACCTGTACTTTAACAAGAATAGATAACGGAAATATGTACGTGTTTTTCTCCAACATAATTTTATAAGGGATTTTACAAAGATCTTTATCTTGAAGACTTTCCCCTTAACTACAGGAAGTATTTCGAATAGTTTACTTTTTCGTTATTTTTGTGATCGGTTTTGTACAGTTTTGGTCGAAAAAACCACAAGACATTTAATCGTTTGTGAAAGAACCTTAAGACATTTAACGTTTTTAAACTCCTTTTAAATAAGTTCCTTCGGACACCACGTTCCCCGACAAAGAGGGGACCCAGAGAAGGTAGAGGGATGACTATGTACCCCGTAAGGGGAAAAGAAGAAAATTAGATGAAAAGGATTCAACGTGAATTAAAAAAATTTTCCCCTGTTTACGTTTCGATAAAGAGAGTAGAGAACCCAAAGATCCCACAGTAGTGAAAGTCAAACAATCCAAACAAAGGTTGATAATTACTTCGTATTTTTATTACTTTTACGTAACGTATATTAATAACATGTGTATTTGTCTGTTTCTCCCACCAATCCTACCTACATAATACCTTGTTTCAAGGATACATGATAAGTTTGTCAGTCGACATTAGGTTTAGGTTTTATCTGACAAAATCCTATTATTAAAAATAGAGCTCCTATTAGTAATTCTTTTATTGAATTTTTATATCGTTTTTTTTTTTAGGTACTGTACTAATTACTATACGATCCTTTCTAGAGCCTCTTCCGTTACCGTTGTGTGACGTCATGAGAACGGACCTTTTAAGGTACCCGTCTCCTCGGATCACCCGACGACAGATACCCCAGCGTGTCTCAACCTGTGCTGACTTCGCTGAATCGTCGTCGTCGTCGTCTTTTCTAGATCAACCGTGATCATCATTTCTTAGGTGGACGATTACGACCTCTGTGTCTAAGTTGGGCACCCAGCCCTTGGGTAAGGTCTTTATCTCCTTCTCTTTTTGTTTCTGTATTCTATATGTCTTTTCATTGTCTACATTTAGGACGGAATGAACATTAACATAATTTATATTTACTTAACTTGTATAATTAGATGTTTAGTTTTCCGTCATTAACTGTCTCATCAAATTTTTTTACTACTTTGCTATACGATCGATGCTCTTTGTATGAAATTTAATTGTGTTTGTTTGTACGACTATCTTTTCCTACTTTTTTTCTCTATATGATACGTTTGTTACTGGTTTTCTCTAGACTTAACTGCACTAATTACAGTCAGTTTTATCTAAATTTTCGTTTTTTTTAATTATCGATGTTTCCTCCTGTTAAATATTACTATTTCCCAGTAAGATATTCGTTCAATATTGTTAATTTTTAAATATAGATTTTTGTATTATAGTTTTTCTACTTCGTTTTAGACTGTCATGACTTTCCTCTTTATATATTAAGTGTTAGTATCATCTAAAGTAATGGGTTGAAAGTTATTACGTATCTCGTTGGTTAGTTTTTCATTGTTCTCAATGAAGTAATTGGTTGACATATACAGTAGTAGTGATTGGATATATATATATATATTAGATATTGATAATAAGATAGTTGAGATGTAAATATTTTAGGAAGTGGATTATTGTTATCTTATACGTAAGAAAAGTTCTCATGTATCCTGTAATAGGTTCTAGATGATATGTAATCATACGTTTTGTTCAATAGTTATCTAATTTTTCCAATTGAAGTATATTTCATACAAAAACCGGTTTAAAAACTTATTATAATCTTTGTTTCTTCTTTTAAATCCTTAAGTGTTTATACACTTTTATTTTTATTTTGTGTGATAAAACTTATTGGTCACCCAGTTTCTTTGAAGTGTTCCTTTTAATCTGTTACGAAATTCTACTTCTTTTTTTATTAAGATTGTTTGATTTTGAACATCTTACTCCATTTTGTAGGGAAGTCAAGTCTGTGAAGTCAAGTCAGCGAGTCAGTACCGGTTGATAAACGCTGGGGTACTTAGCGTCGTGTGGTCCGGAGGGACAGGTAGTAATAGAGGGCCTCAAGTGAGTCTGAGTGCAGGTAGCTCAGGTACTACGGTAGGTCGGTAGAGTAGGAGCCAGCAGGGGAAGAGGAGGACAGGGGTTAGGGAGGGTCGTAGTTTCAGAAAAGGTTACTCAGTTGAGAAGCGTACTCCACCGGTTTCATGACCTCAAAGTCGAAGTCGTAGTAAGGAAGGTTTCTTTAGGGTCCCGACTAGAGGAAGTCTTACCTGACCAACCTAGAGGAACGTCAGGTTCCCTGAGAGTTCTCAGAGGAGGTTGTGGTGTCAAGTTTTGGTAGTTAAGAAGTCGAGAGTCGAAAGAAGTGTCAGGTTGAGAGGGTAGGTATGTACTGGTGACCTTTTTGGTATCGGAACTGAGCTACCTGGAAACAACCGTTTCATTACAGAGACGAAAACTTATATAATAGATCCAACCAGTATTGAAAAGAAGGTTCCTCATTCGTAGAAAATTAAAGTACCGACGTTAGTGGTAGACGTCACTAAAACCTCGAGGGTTTTTACTTCAGACTGTGACAAAGGTGACAAAGAGGCAGATAAAGGGTACTTCACCACCCTGGTCTACGGTACTAGAAGTAAAAGACTTACAACTCGAAATTCGGTTGAAAAAGTGAGAGGAGAAAGTAATTCTCCGAAAAATCAAGGAGAAGTGAAAGACGGTATTTCCACCACAGTAGACGTATGGACTGCAATAACTATAAAGAGGGCCGTTAGAACTAAGGTCGAACACAAAGAAGGTCGGGTCGCAAAGAGTACTACATGAGACGTATATTCAATTTATTCGTCCCACTGTTATATGTCGGAACTGCATGAGGAAAAGGATAAACCTCAGACAAAAAGTACAGGTCAAGATTGACAACGAAGGACTGGACGTACGTCCAAAGAGTTCTCCGTCCAGTCTAACAGACCATAGGGATAGAGAAAGTCTTATGAGGGAATTTCCTTAAAAAAATTACTATTTTTGAAAATTTCATCTTTATAAACTTTATTGGATTGTAAAGTGGTATTCTTTGATCCTTCTTGTTTCGTGTCGATTAAGATTGCTTTCTTACTTATTATTTTAATCTCATTTTTATCCACTATATTAAATTTTCGTTGTCTCTTTTTAATTACTACATTTTTTAATCAGGAAACTTTTCTAGTTAATTTGACTGTTTGGAAATCAATATTATTAGTTCTTTTTTCTCTTTTATTTGTCATTTATTTTAATCCGTACTTTCTCTTTTATAATGATGACTTAAATGTCTTTATTTTTACAAATATTCATTTATAATCATTAACTTACGGTTTTTAATCTTTTGAATCTACTTTACTTATTTAGGTTCTTTATATATTCAATAACTATGACTAGGTTCTTCATTATTTTTTTATTGACTTGTAGATTTTAGTTTTTTTAACTTAATCATCAATTTTAAGGTATGTTTCTTTAAGGTCCATTGTACTAAAGTAACAACCTAAGATGGTTATAAATATCGTGTAAAAGGTGTTTTAGAATGTTTTGTGTCTTTTTTGAGAGGAAAGTTACTCCTATAATAATCGGAAAACTATTGTTTTGGTCCGTTTCAATTTTGTTCTTTCGTTCAATGTATGATTATGGAGAATACATACTTATGTCTACGTTTTTAATAATTGTTTTATGATCGTTTGACTTAGATGTTTTATACATTTCCTAATATGTGGGACCGGTTCACCTTAAATCGGGTCCTTTCGTTGTAAACGAATTTTAGGTTTTAATTAAATTAAATTATGTAGTGTAATGGTCTAATTTTCCGATTTTTGTGTAGTAATAGAGTTTTTTCGTGTGTTTTTCATTGACTTGTATAGGTTGTGGAAAAATACTGTTTTTATTTGTCTACTCTTTATCTTCTTTCAGTGAGTTGTACTATTTCACGTGGATGTTTTATTGCGTGTCGATTGTAGTATGAATTACTGTTTTCTGACTTACAAACGTGGAATTTTAGTCACTGTCTTGTTACTATAAACGAGAATGGTGAAGAAAAGTTGTAAGATGAAGTCTAAGATCGGTCCCGTTACTTTGTTCCTTTTCTTTGTTTTCCGTTGGTCTAACCTTTCCTTCCTTATTTGGTGAAGAAAAACGTATTCTATACTAGTACATGTACTTTTAGCATCCTTCGGTGTCTATTGTTAATGATATTCGTCGTTTTCTGAAGTAGTCGTAGCGTCTTGTGGTCTAGTTATGTTTCTAGATAAAATAAAGATACTTCATTGTCATTTGTTGAACTTTTACTTTAGTTCTTTTATTACATTGACTATTGTCGTAGGTTCTCGTCACTCCTTCCTGATCAAACCGTCCTCGACTTCGGTTCTTTCTTCTTTAAGTGACCAGTGACGAACTCCGTCTCTCTTGTGCATGGGACCAAAAGATACATAGGACAGGAAGTTACAGTACGATCAAGGAAGGATAATCGATTTAAAAATGTCTTCGTTCACTTAGGTTCTTTATTAAACTTTCTGACCGAGGGAGGTAGCTCACGTTGTTTACTTCACAACTCCCCTACACAAATTCTCCTTTACCCTTTTATCTACGGACCGTGTTATTTGTAGTAGCAGATGTCAAGCGGTATATTTGATGTTAAATTAACAGTTCCAAAATGTTTTCTATACTAATATACTTGATAAGTACGGTATTACAAAGAGAAGAGTCTAAATACATTTATTGTACCTGAACATCTGATCCAGATACAGACAAAACGTAAAAATCAACGTTTCTTCAAGTCCTTCCACTTCTGTCTCCATAATCAACGAACGTAAGGACGTGTCTTTATTATGGGGAGACGGAGTAAACATTTATTGTAATTATCATGGGTAAGTCGATAACTCTTGTAAATTACTTCATGATGTACATGTTAATGGTCATGTTTCAGACCGTGTATGATTCACTAGTTTTCACTGTGAAAGGGTAAAGACAGAACACTAGGGTAATATAGTAGACTCTCCGAAAGAGAAAAACCAATAGACACCAGATATCGGTGTTTCAGTCTGGAACCACAGACAATTCTTCGAGAGTTTTTCAGATGGTAGAGTATTTATTACGAAACGTAAGTTGGACTCCTGACAGTAAAATAAACCGTTGAAGGTCCTTACGACAGAACCGTTTGTCTTCACCTACGACCCGATACACTAAATGTAATGTACCTAGAGACGAGTTAATACTAAACGTTAGACCGATTAGACAGTAGGTAAGTGACGTCTAGTTTATGTACACACGTTTTAATCAGGTTCTGTCCCTTTGGTACTGATTACTTGTTTTCATGCCATTTTTACTACAACCCATTCTTCCCTCTCGACAAGGTACACCGTCGTCTTCGTCGTAATTTGGGAGTATCTGTTAGAAGTAAAACAGTAACGTTATGGTTTAAGAAGATGTCTTTTAACAATTCGTCAAAACGTCAAACGATAATCGTCGGTTTGTAATGAGAATGATAAGACATTTTAATCAGTAACTTATCTTGACTCATTAAAAACGTCCCCAGGAGTAATAGGAGGATCACAAGTGTCTAAATTACCGACCAAGACTTAGTCACGGGACGTCAAATCCAGCTACCTTCGTTGTGGGGTCGTAACGACAATTCAAGAAAAACACACACCTTGTATTTTGAGTTCCAGTGCTGGTGAACACAAGTAATTTTTAGGATATCTTAACACTCTACCCTATTCCTACAAGTAAGAGAGACCACAAGACCGATTGAAGGTCGACCTATTAATGAAAGACGGACATTTTTACTAGGGGGACATCAGTCTCAACTGTCCCCGGAAATAAATAAATAAATAAAAGGGGGTGAAAGTCGAGTGTAGACAAAACTCTGACCGTGATTAAAGTTCTCCAGTTTACGATGGACAGGGAACACCCTACTTAAAAATGTTTGTAAGAGATGATGGGACCCTTATAAAGAACCTGGGGGTTTAAAAATTCCAACATACGATATATTAAGGTTTAAGAACGGAGAAATAACCATTTATGAGATCTTAATAACCTCCTGGTATAGATGATAAAGGAATTTTAATTACGGAGGAAACTCAAAATGAGGTACGGTACGTACCTTTGTGTAATTTATAAGATGTCGAAAAAACGTAGTAAAACAATTATGTATGCATCCTTACGGTTCTATCTACCTATGTGTATATTAATCTAGTGTTATCCGTGAAGTAATGAGAAAGCAGACAAATTACAAAGACATTTTACATAGACATGAACAATTGTGTATATAAGGAAGTAGTATCGTATATATAGAAGACAGTTACAAACCATAATAAGACCTGTAAAATGCTTGAAATACATTGTGATAATAGTCACTTCTAGTCTTTAGATTTTTCCTACTACAAAGACGGTATAGAGAAGAGTGTCTGTCAAAAACCAGTTAACATATAAAAAGAGGGACCCGAAGACAAAACGTATGGACACCCTTGGTTTCCCCTTTCGGATAACTTTTCAGTGGACCTCCAACTGTCGATAAATAATTTCTGTAACTGACTTTAAACCGAAGTCTCATTCTACTCCAATGAGCAGGGAGAAAAATTTTATGAAAGGAGAAGGTAAACACAAGGAAAGAACGTGAGCTAAGTCCCTTACAAATAGATTCTTCAGATCTTAGTATCCAACCATTAGGGAATCTTTGTTAAAGAGGACTATTGATTTTGAGAAAGTACTGGTTTATCTCAACGGTATTCAAATACAAGTCTAGGTCTCGTGTCCAATCCATCTACGGAAAAACTTTCCCTCAGAGGTATATGGCGTTCTGTTTCATCAATCTAAATCAGTTAACTTTTTAGGTCAGGATAGATACAGAGTTTCATATATATAGTTCCATGGTTCCAAATCTAAGTTGTTTCACTTTGAAATTTTCCGACAATTAACAATGAACGTGGTCAGGAAGTTACTATATCTGTCCGCAGACTTTCATAACAAGTTTCAGTGTTTTGACTTTCTCGACTCTGATCTTAGATTTATGATAACACTGAGATGATGGGACTTTTATAAGGATACTAGAGTTTTAAAGTTTCAAAAATCGACTATAATAGTGTGGGAGATGGAAAAAGAGTCGTTCTTGTACACACGATAAGAAGGGTTTCAATACGGAGAAAGCCTCAAATAATGTGACAAACAAGGGTTAGTTCTGAGAAGAAGTATATGTGCTAGTATAATCCAACCATGGATGGTAAAGGACACCTTATTTTATTGTGAGATATGAATCAGAATAGATGAGTCTTTCGGACTTTAGACACCATGTCTTCCTTCTGTGACTCGATGTTTTTGACAGTCTATACCGTAAATGTAGGAGTAAGTACAGTAGGTTGAATAGTCGTGTCCGTACCTTTTGACCTACGATGTATTTTCCGTCCTTGTATCGAACACTTCCACTAAAACTCTTGACCCGACTCCACTACTTGACTCGAACACTGGTCCACGAGGTGGACTCTCCCACTTGTGTCATTTTCCCTTTAAATCAAGTAAGGTATCCTCAACGGTCAGACTTAGTCTAATGACTAGGTATTTAAAACCTATGGAAGGGTATTATTGTCTCCGAATAAGGTTCTCGAATGGTTCTTCAGTCTTGTGAAAGTAGTCTAAGGTTCGATTTACTTGATACGTATCCTTTCAGTCAACGTGTTCTGAACTCTCCTCTAGTCGATCGACTCTTTATCTTTCAGACTTTATTACTTGACAATCAAAAAACTTATTAGTTAGTATGATGAGGGAAACTTATAGACGTAATGTATATCGTACGTAATTATTAGTATATTAAAGGAATGTAACATGAATTGACCGATATTCTTCTTAGAACTTTGACACTACCGAAATATAAAAACATGTATAAAATATCACCTTATATTTAACTAATGACCTACATTTACATATGTAGAAGATATCGTCTAATTCCATCCCTACTCGTGGTCTTGATAATTATCTGTTCGAACTATTCTTACTCGTTTCTTATCCGACCGGTACAGTCCCTCTCAAGTAGATCATCTTTTTCAACCTACTACTGGTTGTCTAGATTGGTGATATGTGTCTGTCTGTGTGTGCGTGTGTGTGTGTGTGTGTACGTGTGTGTGTGTGTCTTCAACAAATTCTACGTCAAAGTTAAAATAACAAAAGGTAATCAACCTTGTTATGACTAATAATTTCGGAGGTAGAAAAGGGAGGATTAACTCCATAGTGAAAATAGTTTATAATTTTCAGGTATAAGTTTACTCGAAAAAAGGGACGAGATAATTAAATAGAAAGATAAGTACTCGAGATAGAATAAATGTCTCAAAAATGTTATAGAAGATTATAGACGTCTTAGGTGGGTGTAGAGTGAGAAAACTGTTGTGATTATTTTTAATTTGTAAAGATAGTTCTAACTAGTCATTATTTTTTCTCCTTTATGTAAAGATCATAGTCGTTGTTTTTCATTGTAGTTCACTCTCTAGGATTTGGATTATTTTACAATCATTATCTTACTATTTATTCTAAATACGGTTATTTAAACTTTTACCTATACTTTATTCTTTTATGTTAAATCGTTTTAACTTAGGTTATCTTTATCTTTTACACTTATTAGAATATAGATAATTTTATTAAACAGGAAATTAAGTTTTAGAAAGGTGTTTCTTTTAAAATCCGAATTTATTAAAAGGATTATAAGAAGATTTCTGTATGACTTTTTTTAAGGGTTATTATATATTTTACTGGGTTTTTTATTTATTCTTTCTTTATAACTGAGTAAAATTCTCTGGTTCCATTTGAACTATAGTTGTCAACTTTTCCAGTGATTTTACATTCCTTTTTTAGTGATGACCTTTTAGACGAAATATTTGTATCTACGTTTATAAGGTTTATTTGATAATCTTTAGGTGTTGGAAATAATATTTTTTATCAAGATGGGACCGGTGCAGCCCGAATAAAGTCCTTATAATCCAACCGAGTTGTCACCTTTTCGCTACGTTGAGTGTAATTGTTTTTATTCCTGTCAGTAGTAACTAGTACTGTTATTAGGTAAGTATTTTTTTGGTCCCCATCTTATTAAAAAATTGGACTATTTCTTGTAGATGTTTTCGAAATTTTGTAGTAGTTTGAATTATCACATATGACTTTCGAAAGAATGACTCTAAGTTTTCTAATTATACACTCATAAACCGAAGGGACCACCGAGTCGATCATTTCTTAAGTGACGTTACTCCCCCTGGACCCAAGTCAGGGACCCACCCCTTCTAGGGGACCCCTTCCTTTCCTTTCCGATTGGTGAAGTCATAAAACCGGACCTCTCAAGGTACCGGACATATCGGGTACCCCAACGTTTCTCAACCTGTCCTGACTTGACTCGTTAAAAGAGAAAGGGGTTTTACTCTTGGGGTGAGTGCCGTTGATCTCTTTTCGGATGTGTCGTCACTTCTAGGTCTTGTCAGTTTTATTTATTTATTTTAAAAATTTTTTCTACATGATGAAAATAAGTTGGTGTATGACCTGTAAAATTGGTTATCTCACTTCGTTCCTTTTATATTCTATATTCCGAAACCTCTTTTTTTACTTTGATAACAAACATTCTATCTTTTAAATTTTCGTAGGTGTCTATTTATAATCTTAATTATTTGTTGAAATCGTTCCTGTATTCCAAGTCAAGTCAAGTCAAGTCAGCGAGTCAGTACAGACTGAGAAACACTGGGGTACTTAGCGTCGTGCGGTCCGGAGGGACAGGTAGTGGTTGAGGGTCTCAAGTGAGTCTGAGTGCAGGTAGCTCAGGCACTACGGTAGGTCGGTAGAGTAGGAGACAGTAGGGGAAGAGGAGGACAGGGGTTAGGGAGGTCGTAGTCTCAGAAAAGGTTACTCAGTTGGAAAGCGTACTCCACCGGTTTCATGACCTCAAAGTCGAAATCGTAGTCAGGGAGGTTTCTTTAGGGTCCCGTTTAGAGGAAGTCTTACCTGACCAACCTAGAGGAACGTCAGGTTCCCTGAGAGTTCTCAGAGGAGGTTGTGGTGTCAAGTTTTCGTAGTTAAGAAACCGCGAGTCGGAAGAAGTGTCAGATTGAGAGTGTAGGTATGTACTGGTGTCCTTTTTGGTATCGGAACTGCTCTGCCAGGAATCAGCCGTTTCATTACAGAGACGAAAACTTATATGATAGATCCAACCAGTATTGAAAAGAAGGTTCGTCGTTCGCAGAAAATTAAAGTACCGACGTCAGTGGTAGATGTCACTAAAACCTCGGGTTTTTTTATTTCAGACTGTGATAAAGGTGACAAAGGGGTAGATAAAGGGTACTTCACTGCCCTGGCCTACGGTACTAGAAGCAAAAGACTTACAACTCGAAATTCGGTTGAAAAAGCGAGAGGAGAAAGTGAAAGTAGTTCTCCGAAAAATCGAGGAGAAGTGAAAGACGGTATTCCCACCACAGTAGACGTATAGACTCAAATAACTATAAAGAGGACCGTTAGAACTAAGGTCGAACACAAAGAAGGTCAGGTCGCAATATTCCATGTTTCAATTAAGGGTTTATTATGTATGGTCAATTATGGGTTTACGTAAAGATCATGTTAGTCGTTTGTCCTTTACTTTAAATTTTTATGGTAAATGTTTCTGTATTTTTTCATCATCCTCATTTGATTATTTACTACACTTTAAAGAAATCTCCTTTAGAGATAATTTTATCTTGTTTTGTAATAACTGTCAGTAATTTATTTACCTCTCTATATGGTACAAGGACCTAATCTTATGAGTGAAAAACATTTCTATGGAAAAAAAAATTGGCTATGTATCAAAAATAAGATTAGTTTTATAATCGTCGGAAAACGAAAAATTAAAGACCACTGAAACGGTTCATATAAATTTTACGATACCTTTTCGTTTCCTGGTTCGGTTTTGTTTGATTCTTTTAAAGGTCTCCTGACTATGAAAATATATATTTCGACGACAATAGTTTTATGATATTATAACTACCTCTGGGTACGTGTATAAGAGTAGATTATTTTCTATCTCCATGGTATCTAACACTATTTCCCACAACGTAAGTTATCTATGACGACTCTGTTAATTTACTGGTGTATTTTTTCACTTAGAACCGGGGACGAAAAGTATAATACGTTCATATTTAAGGTCAATCTAACTTCTATTGACACTTTCAATTTTCTAATCAAAAATCTTTTATTGTATAGAATTAGACGAACCCGACGATTTGTTTTATAGAGTCTAACCCATTGATTATACATTGTCTCCAAATAAAAGGTGTCAAGACCTCCGATTTTCCCGATCTGACCCCACTGTCTTACAAGTCCAATGCCGTTACCGGGAGGAGGGTTCAACATCTGATGACTGAAGGGTGACATAGAAGTGTACCACCTTCCCCTACCCCTAGCCCAGAGAAAAGGTGTTTGTGATTTGGGTGAGTAGTGTCGAGGTACGAGGACAGGATTCTTGAAGGGTCTCTACGGTGGATAATTATGACAGTATACCTCGTAATCCTTAAATTGGGTACTTAAACCCCCCTGTGTTTGTGAGTCGGTACCTTTGTATGTCATTGTATAGGTACTGAAACCATATCCACTTTGAAGGAAGGTGACCTATCTTTTTAATGATTTATATATTTCCAGTTTTTAGTTATTCTATCTGACGTTATTTTTATTCTTTAAAATAAAAAGTTTAAGTGGTACATCTAAGTTTTCTGTATAATATGTCACACTTTTCTATAACGAATTTATATTTGTGTTTAGGTATTTTCGGTTCCCGAGTATGTATGTTGTATATTACATAAGGATATTAAGTTATTACCTTCTGTTAGGTTATCTTTTTTTTACTGTTTTATAACTAAATTGGTCCGTCAAAGTTTTAAAGCGTAGGTTGAACGGTTGAAATTGTACAGTGTAGATATTTATACGTATCTACTTTACTGTGCCACAGATCCTGAAAGAAGTTTTATTAGGTTTCTCCGTTTCCGGCCATCTCGCTTGTCTTCACTTCGTTCTCACCGTTACTGAACTACCGACAACGTCGACACACTACTTCTATACCCCAGTAATTTGATCAAGGTGTATAGTTTTAAAAGGTATACATTTTATCTATTGATCACCCTCACACTACATACTGTGTCCGTGGGTTTCAGTCACGAGACACTGTTGGACCTCCCTATCCCATCCTTCCCTTCAACCTCCTCCAAGTCTTACCTCCCCTGTGTACATATGAGTACTGGTTAAGTATGACTATATACCGTTTTCGGTAGTGTTATATCATTTCGTTAATAGGAGGTTAATTTTATAATAAAATTAATAGGAACATAATTTTATTTAAAAATTTTTAAAAGTACTATTTATAATTTCTTATTTCTTTTTTTGAAATTAATTCTTTTTAACCACATATAGAATGTTCCAAGACTCTATTACGAGATCATGAGGTACCATCGAACCGATGCATGTCCCAATCTTATGGATCCTGAGTCTCACCGGTACACCAATTTTTTACTTTAAAATAAAAGGATCTAAAGGTATATGAAAAAGTTATTTAAAGATAAAATTTACGATAGACTCGGACAGAGAAGAAACGTGGGAATTTCTGGAATTACACAACTTATCTGAGTAACTTTCACTTTCACTTTTACCTCAACGAATCAGCACAGGATGAGAAACACTAGGGTACCTGACGTCGGGTGGTCGAGGAGGTAGGTACCTTAAAAGGTCCGTTCTCATGACCTCACCCAACGGTAAAGGAAGAGGTCCCCTAGAAGGACTGGGTCCCAAGCTTGACCAGAGGACGTAACGTCCGTCTGTGAATTGACAGACTCAGTGGACCTTTCGGGAAGTCTGAGTACTCCTTTGGAGTAAGTAAACCACTTATAAATAAATCATAGACATATAACGTCCTTTTTATACTTTATGTACGTGTTACACCGAAATAATAGAAGTAAGAAAATTGTACTAGGTATTTTTTTGTTCAACACACACACACACACACACACACATACATTGTTCGTAGATGACTGGGAAAGTCACGAAATTAAAAAAATGAGAAATCTAGTATCACTTACACACATGTCTCGGATTTCCCTGTTTAGTCTATACAAGTAAGTGTATTTTATTAACTTCGTTTTTATCTCAAAAGGAGATGGACAGGACAAAAGAGTTCTTCTGAGATCAAGAACATCAATTGGTTTAACGTGACCAATTGGTGTATGTTTTTTCTCTCTCTTTAACATAAAATATAATTAACATAATTTCGTTTTGTACTCCACTATATTTCCCTTACAAAATACAAACAGAAATAAGAGAGTAGAGATCTATACATTTAAGATCCTCGGACGTAGGAATGTTTTACAACATAAGAAGGTTTACAACGTATTTTATTCGTGTATCACTGATAGAACCAATTTAATTTTTATATACGAACGTATAATAAACCTTACTCATGTAATAATAAAGTTCATTGTATATACTCGTAAATGATTTTATTCTAGTAGTTTAATTGTAATACCATAAAAAAGATTATGAAAGAACTATATTTTGTAGTAACTTTATGATTAATAAACATTTTGACTATAACTCGTAACTGTCACTGTCTTTTTTAAAATATAAAGGTTTAGGTGACATTTACGTTCGTAGAAAAACGATTAGAAAGATTTTAAAAGGTATCAAACTTTAACCTTATGTAATTTTGAATTAAAGTTTAAGTCACATAAGGGATGTCGTCTCAAATACACAAAGAGAAATACTTTGACAAACTTTTGGACGTTCACAGTCGACTGACTTACGATTTCTCTTGACCTCCTGTTAACTTAACACACGACAAGTAATTTACACGAAATTAAATATAGGTCTTAGACTAAACTCATAATAGGTTCAAAATTTTCCCAGTAATACTCCTTCGCTCTATATTTTCACGAGTCCTCTTATCATCATAAATCCAGTTTAGGGCCAAGATTTGGATTACTAGACTAAATGAATAGGAAATGGAACAATCTAATGTCCATGTTATTTAATACAAAAGATTATGATTGTATTAATGTACTGAAAATACCATCCGTCCCTTTTTTTCTTCTCAGGGGGTACCTACAAATGTAAGATTAGGGACTTTGGACACTGTTACGATACAATGTACCTATCTCTTCAATTCCAACGTCTAATTTAATTCCAAAGAATAGTCTATTGAAATTTAACCCTCTAAAAGGAGTTAATATACTCACAAGATTATATTAGTGTTTCCTGAAATTCTCAACCTTCTACCTTTCTCTTTTCGGTAAAGTATCACTACTTTACATTTTTTTCTGAGTTGACTTATAACGGTTGTCACAAATCTATTCCTACCGGACAAACCTAAACAAAGACGAATACCATGAGAACCACCCGAAGGGACCACCGAGCCAACCATTTCTTAGACGGACGCTACGACTTCTGGCTCCGAGTTGGGGATCCAACCCTCCAGTTCTTCTACCGTACCGTTGGGTGAGGTCATAAGAATGGACCTCTTAGGGGTACCTGTCTCCTCGGACCACCCGATGTCAGGCACCCCAGTGTTTCTCAACCTGTGCTGACTCTCTGATTCGTGTCGTGACATGAGAACCGTCAGGTCAAGAATTTCTTATACGGTCACGTCAACGTATACGTGTGTACAACCTCTTACTTTCTGTGAAAGGATTTTTCCCGTGACGATACCTAACTTAAAACAAGGAATTTTCAGTATACGACAAAAGAAGGAACGATCACTCTCTTATTTTCCCTGAAACGAAACTCATTTTCGTTTGTTTTTTTAGAAACTTCCCCTAGTTCCCTGTTTAGAGACACGAGAGGACCGTCTATATTTTCTACTGATGCCCATGACCCGTTCTAGGGGTCCACCAAGTCACCATTTCTTAGACGGACGGTTACGTCCTCTGTGTTCTCTGAGACTAAGGTTGGTCCTCATCCCCCCTATGGGACCTCCTCCCGTACCGTCGGGTGAGGTCATAAAAACGAACCTCTTAGGGTACCTGTCTTCCCGGCCACCCGATGCCGGGTACCCCAACGTTTCTTAATCTGTGTTGACTCGTGTGTCGTATACCAATAGCTCGTCGTTGAATTCTGTTGACTATGAAAGTAATGGGTAAACAGTATAGTAAACGGTAAGTCCAAGTTATTGATTCTAGAGACCGAAGAACCTTCAGATCCTCAACGACCCCCGACCCGTCTGGTGATATTGACGTCGTAGTTTGACGTGTGTGTGTAGGTATGTATGGGAAAACGTGAAGTCAGAAGTCAAGTTAAGTCAAGTCAACAAGTCAGCACAGACTGAGAAACACTGGGGTACCTAACGTCGTGCGATCCGGAGGGACAGGTAGTGGTCGAGGACCTCAAATGAGTTTGAGTACAGGTAACTCAGCCACTACGGTAGGTTGGTAGAGTAGGAGAAGAAGACGGAAGACGGAAGTTAGAAAGGGTCGTAGTCCCAGAATAGTTTACTCAGTCGAGAAGCGTAGTCCACCGGTTTCATAACCTCAAAGTCGAAGTTGTAGTCAGGAAGGTTACTTATAAGTCCTGACTAAAGGAAATCCTACCTGACCAACCTAGAGGGACCTCAGGTTCCCTGAGAGTTCTCAGAAGAGGTTGTGGTGTCAAGTTTTTGTGGTTAAGAAGACTCGAGTCGAAAGAAATCTCAGGTTGAGAGTGTAGGTATGTACTGATGACCTTTTTGGTATCGAAACTGATCTGTCTGAAAACAACTGTTTCATACAGAGACGAAAAATTATTCGACAGATCCAACCAGTATTGAAAAGAAGGGTCCTCGTTTGCAGGAAATTAAAGTACCGACGTCATTGGTAGAGGTCACTAAAACCTCGGGTTCTTTTATTGTCAGACAGTGACAGAGGTGACAAAAGGGTAGATAAACTGTACTTCACTACCCTGGTTCTACGGTACTAGAATCAAAAGATTTACGACTCAAACTTCGGTTGACAAAGTGAGAGGAGAAAGTGAAAGTAGTTCTCCGAGAAATCAAGAAGAAGTGAAAGACGGTATTCCCACCACAGTTGACGTATAGACGTATATGAAGTCAAAATCGTCGAGGGTTTTGAAGGACAGAAGGAATTATCACAGTGATAGTGACAAAACGAAGGACTAACGTTATACTGTCTTATTCCTATTTTTATCTAAACAAGACCGGTCTTACGTCTTGTCCCTAAAAAATTTTCTGTATCTTTCTCTCTGAAAGTATGAATCCGTCGTAGTCTCCTTCACGGAAGTTTTTTCACAGACTCACATACGGTATGTAAATGAACCTCTCGGAAATTAAAGAACACTAGATATCTGGTTTTCTTCTGACGTAGTACCTATCAAAATGGTTATTTAAGATTAATCCAAAGATAAAAGAAACACCCAAAAAAAAAATGTCTCTCATTTTATTTAAAAGTAAGTTGTACACTATGAATTAACGTAAAAATTTAAGGAGAATATAGATGTAAATTTTGAAATAAGTCAAAAACCATTAAAAGAGATCCACATATTTGAAGTATCACATAAGGAGTCTCTGTGAAGAAACCATTACGATAGGTATCTGTATCCTTTATTCGTTTTTATATGAACCTATCATTTTCTAAGTGTTCCTGTTACGTGATTTTACATACAAATAAAATACAGTATTTTTACACCGAACCTAATAGAGGGTATCGAATAAATTAAGATAAAGTGTGTCGGAATTAGTTAAGTCAATGGACCATCTTTTTTAAATTTCTATGATGTTAGTCATTTAATCTTTCTCTAACGAAGATCTCCTTCTATGTGACTATCATATTTTTTTCATTAATGACTCTGAGAGTTTCACTTCTGTTTCCATCTTTATTTGTCTTCAACTTGTGTCCAATGTTTCTATAAGTAAAGAACTGAACAAATTATATATCTCGTGTGAATAGTAAAACGATCCAACAAGAAAGTGAGTTATTTATAAAGAAATGGAGGTGTTCCTCTTTTAATTCACACTTGTGGACCTCCTTATCTATCTTATTTTCGCTTGTGAATATAACTCAAACGTAACACAGGCTTTGTACAATTCGAAAGGAAGATATAATTAAACAAATTAAGAGTTACGTTTCTCACCTATGAAAACAATGTAGGTTAACTCTCACTAGTCTTTGTGTCTTTCTAATCGTTTAAACAGTTTTCCGGTGTGGGGGTCGTCACTAATCTCGAGTCAAACTTGACTGAGGTCTTGGATGTGAGTATCTGTGACGTGACACAAACGAGGACTTTACGGTTGACTGACAGTTTTATTACACGAAACCCGGTATTTTCATTAAAGTTTTATCCTTGAACTCAGAATGACGATAAATAAAAGATTCTTGACCAGAGGGGAGAAGGTCTTCTTGAAATGATCTACCCGTATCCGGTAGTCGAACTCTTATGTAAAAGATCAAAAGAAATATCGATCTACAGAGGGTTTGTCTTACATTCGACTTTACTATATACATTGAGGGTAAAGTGTTCTAATTTTATTTAGAATAGAGGACGTAGGAGAGAACGGGAGGGTATCTGACGACTCAAAAGCAACACCGTTGAATCGAAGTTGATGGATCGGTTCTCGTCGACCTCTTTGTTCTCTCTTTATTAAACCCACTGACTTGTCGAAGTGCAATGTCTGGTAAACGACGACACGATTCTTTATATTTACACCCCTGAACAATGAAATCTAACCGTAGACTTCACTCCCGTCAGAACACCCTAATTCGGGAATCAGACATCTCAGACTATGGTTGAGAACAGTCAGTCATAGTCTTGACTTAACATCCTGTGGTCCAACCACAGTCTATTAACCTCTTAACCAACCACATCCCTTCTTTTTTTGTTGTCGTCGGATTATGTTAGTAGAGATCTTACAATATTCTCTCTCGTTCTTTAAAATTAGAATAAAATATAGAAACTACAGAAAGAACGTCGTAGAATTAGACAAAGGATAGATTACGTCTTAAATCTTACACGACACGTTACTTCCATAGTAACTTTATGACACACTAATAGAACCTCTCTTTAGAAAAGTACCATTCACAGTACTACGTTACCTTTAAAAAGTCTGTTCGTCCTGTCTCTAGTTCCTGAATCAAGATCTAAATAATACAAGGAGGAAAAGGTTATAATAACTCAGGGGTGGTACACAGAAGAATACATAACTCCTACATTTTTCCTAGATTAAGGAAAGAGACTTCTCTTTCTGTTATATTCGTTGTCCATCTTTTATTATACTTTACATGACATTGCCTCCTTTTCAAAAGATGCTACGATTTCCTCTTCCTCGGATTTCAACATCCTTTCCCTTTCCTCTCTCACGTGTCGTTGAAAGGTCCTTTCGACTACGAATTTCGTTCATAAACTCCTACTTACCTTCAAATAACGTGTTGTTTAACCCCCCACCCCTAAACAAGACCCGTACTCGTTGTAATAAATGTTTTCGTTTCTCTATATTTAGTCATACTCTGTTACTTATCATCATAAAGGAATGACAACTTTATATTTTATCTTTCACCCTTCCCTACCATACCCTCTTCTCGACTTCTCACACATGAAATATGACTTTTACTTCGTTCCAGTAACTTAGAAAATTTTATAACCTGTACACGATTATAAGTACATAATACAAATTATGTCTCGTATACGATTTAAGAAACTGTTAATACCTCCTATGTGTTTCGACTTCACACAATAGACGGAAGGTCTTCAAGTGACAGATAACCTTTTCGGTATATTTATTTGTTGTCGTTACGGAACACTATTTACAAAAATCCTTCCGTTTATATCGTACGAACACAATACCTTCTTCTTATCTTATACCCTTTAATACTATTACTCTTTCTCTTGTCAAGTAAATTCCTGAACGTCCATCAACATTTCACTAAACTCCCCACCCTTTGTCATTCCTGTTGTCTCTTACTCGGATCTCTTATCAATCCCCGGTCTAGTCCTTCCAGAAAAAACGGTATAATTCCTCTGATACAAAATAAGACTTTAGTTAGTGTTTAATACTTTTCTCTTCAGATCTTCCATGTCGTGATAAGTACTATGTCCTCCCTTCCCTTCTCCTACGTGTAGAAGACACAAGAAAGTCGCTGACCTTACTACTCCAGAAATTGACTCTATCCTTTATTTACCATGTCTTAGGAATAATCCCCTTCGAGTGACTGACTTTGACGGGTGGGACCGGTCCGTGGTATCATTGGTAAACGGACTCAACAAAATCCTCTCCTCTAGGACCATTCCTTGTCCCTTGATTATTCGGTGGTGGTTGACCCTTTCAACCCCTTTCCAGTTTTCCTCTGTGGTGTACAGGCTGGTGGAGGGTCTTAGGAAGAACGACCGTAGGTAGAACCGACTATTTCTATTGGACCTTTGATTAGGGTAGTGGTATTTTGACCATCCTGACACTCGGTACACCGTCTCGTCAAGAGGACCCAAGGGAATGGGATGACGAGAGACGGGCCCGTGGGAAAGGGTTACTTGAGGGAACGAAACAGTCGTGTACACAGAGGAACCAGTTAAGTAAAGGCTCACAATCTGTTCCCGGACCAAAGTCCGGGACCTTCCCCAGTGGGAAGGACGTTGTTAAAATCCTTGTCCTTTTCTTATTCGGTAACGTATACCCGAAATGTGAATAAAGACACAAGGAAAAGAAAGAAAGAAAGAAAAAAAAAGAGAGAAGAAAAAAAAGAATAAGAAATAGGATACCTTCGAAGGACGGAAGACGGGGTGAAACGTTAAGATACCCGGGAAGTCTTACCTCTGACTGACGACGGACTTTAAATTACAAACAAAAATAGAATTAATAGTAGAAATTAGTAAAAATTTGTAATTTCGTAAAATCTCTATACCAGAAGAGAAAACTGATGTATCGTACACCCTAGAATCAAGGAGTTGGTTCTTAGTTTGGGTGTGGGAGATGGAACCTTCACACCTCAGAATCGGTGACTTGGTGGTCCCCTCAGGATATAAATTCGTAAAATTGTACCAGTGTAACCAATGTATTCCGGTCCGGAACCAACAACCCTACACTTATCTCTTTCTTCTTTTACACGTTCTTTTTACTTATAAACATTTTATTAAGACTAAAAAAGTTGTGTTCTTTTAGAATAAATACTGGACAAAACTTTATCTTCCCAAAGTATGTAACAAAAGGGGTTTCTAGTAGAGAAGTGATCTGTCTTAGGGATCCTTCAATGACGATTTTTAGTTTTGATTTACTTTGGTTTTGATTTTGTCTTTGTCTTTTTCAGTGTAATAATTTCACACTGAGATATAAGATTTTAAGTGGGACATTTTACCGTCATAAATATTTAAGAGTATTCGTCTACCGGTAAAACTCGTAATTGACAGAACTACAATTACTGTCAACAGAGTGGTGAGATGGAAATTCTTAGACAGGAACTGGACGTACTTCCGTTGAAACCTTGTCTCTTGAGACTGATTATGCGAACACATTAATACAGGATATCCGGTCTAAGGGTGATGTTGAGTACCTTGTCACTTTAGACACTTACTTCTATGTCGGATCCTGATACCCGAGTTTCGGAGTTGGTGTCGGTCTGAAACTCTTTCTTAGAATGATAAACACGAATAAAGAACAGTTCATCGACCCAAAAAGTCCTTCGTCGTTTTTTGTACAAGATGAAACAAGATAAAAGATTTCCTTTCTCCCCTCAAGGGTCTAAGATTCGTCATATCAAGATAAGGATTGGGACGTCTTTCGGGAACCTTTCCTACCAACAATTTGGTTGGTCAACAAAAAAAAAGCTTCGGAAATCCTTTGCCGAAATAAGTATTGTGAAAAGTGACTTCGTCGTCGTTGTAGGTATCGTTGAACGAGTGTGTTTCGAGGACAATTTGTCTTCTCTCAGTCCCTTCTCTTTCGAGGTGATGTTTTTCCACTTCCACTGAAGTGTTGGTGTCCGGAGGAACCCGAGCTGAGTCACCGCTTCCCTTTGTTTCTGAAGTATCACTCGAAAACTATGGGACTCTTACCGAACCCTCAAGAATAATAAGTTCATTTTATCATTTTGTTAATAAAAGGGAATCATTATAACTTCTTCTTCCTCGAGAATTCTGATGTTACACGAGAGAGTCAAGAATATCTTCAAAAGAAAGGAGATTATTTTACGGGTCATATTTGTGAACACGACGATGGGCCATTTCAGTACGACATTAGGAGTGCTTAATCCGAGCTCTGTCGTGGTCAGAGTACAGTACAGACGTGACAGAATACACCCGTCGTCCCTCTAGGAGTTTCGACCTCTGAACATTTCCTTTTTTTTTTAATAATAAGTCGACTCTACAACGAGTATAAAGATACATACTATTATCACAAGAGAAAAGGATATACGCAAAAGTTTCCGTATGTACTGTGTTGTGACTCAATCACACCCCATGTACTTACGGGAGAACTACAAATTAATGTCCCTTCACAAGGGACCTTTACTCGGTCCTATAGAACACTTAGGGTGTCGAAAGCAAATCACGACAGAGACGGAGCGACGGCGACTCCACGACACTAGAATAAGTAACGGGACATGGTTTTACGACACACGTTAAAAGACGAGACGGATCATTCCTACTAAATCGGTAACAATCAAATCCAGTCTCAATTAAATTAACGGGGATGACAACTACGTAGTATTATGTATACAATCATCAGTACTGTGGGACGAATCCCCTGGGAAACCTAATAAATCACAGTCGGGTAAAGTGGACGTATCCGAATCCTTCAAAGTGGGGAAGTGTTTTCGTGACACGTGAGTAATTAAGAATGTCACGAGAACTCACACTTCGTCTAATATAAGTATCGTCGTCGTCGTCGTCATGATCTTCTTCATCGTAAAGGGTCGTAGGATCTTCTTCATCGTAAAGGGTCGTAGGAAGATACACACCTTTGAAGAAACGTTTTATTTTCTAGGTCTATGGACGATTTGCAGTTTAAAGAAACAATTCAAAAATAATTACATATCAACTAAATGTTAAAAAGTCCACATGTCGTTCCACTAAGTTAATATATATATATATACATATATATGTGTGTGTATATATACATAAGAAAAAGTCTAAGAAAGGATAATGTCCGATAATGTTCTATAACTTATATCAAGGGACACGATATATCATCTAGGAATAACAAATAGATAAAATATATATCATCACACATATGTAATTAGAATTTAAGGTTTAAATAAGGGGAGGAAAACCATTGGTACTTAAACAAAAGATACAGTCAGATAAAGACAAAACATTTATTCAAGTAAACTTAGGAAGAAAATCTAAGGTATATGCTCTCTACAGTATATAAACAAAAAGAGACTGAATGAAGTAAATCGTATTATTAAAGATCAAAGTAGGTACAACGACGTTTACCGCAATAAAGTAAGAAAAATATCGATTCATTATCAGGTAACATACATATATGACACGACACGACACGAATCAACGAGTCAACAATGGGAAACGTTGGGGTACCTGATATATATCGAACGGTCCGAGGAGACGGGTACCCCTGTTCCGTTCTTATGACCTTACCAAACAGTACAGTAGAAGGTCTTCTAGAAGGGTTGAATCCCTAGTTTGGGTCCAGAGGACGTGACGTCCGTCTAAGGAATGGTCGACTCCGTGGTCTCTTCCGGTTCTTATGACCTCTCTTATCGGATAGGGAAGAGTCCCCTGGAAGGACTGGGTCGTTAGCTTGAGAACAGAGGACGTAACGTCCGTCTAAAAAATGGTTGACTCGATGGTCCCTTTGGGTACATATATGATGTAGAAGAAATGGGTAAGTAGACGACTTCCTATGAATCCAACGAAGGTACAGAACCGGTAACGTTTATCACAACGATACTTATAACTCCACGTTCGTAGAAAGACTTAATCAAAAGAGACCTTCTGGTCTTAACTATGAAGACCTAGTATACCATCAAGATCAAAATCAAAAATTCCTTTGAGGTTTGACAAAAGGTATAATCGATATAGTCAAATATAAGGGTTGTCACATCGTCTCAAGGGAAAAGAGGTATGGAAGAGGTCATAAATAATAAACTTCTGAAAAACTTCTACCGATAAAACTGACTAGACTCCACTATGAAATAACATCAAAACTAACCGTAAAGAGATTATTAACTTGTAGAAAATGAACATCGTAGTTTGACGAGAGTAGAGTCGGAATGTCAACCAACTTTAAGACATAATCAAAGAACGACGTGACCTGTGAGGTTACGAATCTTTTGTCAATGAAGGAAATATATAAACGTTCATATTGGTAATATGGTGGGAGGAATATCCTTCCTAGTGTTAGTGGGTCCGTAATAAAGACTCGTATCGTATTAGATGAAAATCCATATCAAAGATCCTTCCCAAAACCAAATAAACTCTATAATACTCCTCTTACTACCTCAGGACATTATAATGTAGATTCAATGATATTAGAGTAAGTTAAAGAACGTGTATACACTCACGATTCCTCTTGTCTACTTAACGGATTCTAGTAGGGTGATTAATCACAGTCTCTACCACTGTTCGACCTGAGGGTCTTAAGAGACAGGAAAATAGGGGTGTCGAGAGGTCTCTGGTACTGATTTACGACACCTTTGGAATCTAGGATCCTCGTTATGGGATTATAAGAATCCGTCACGATTCTACACAAAACGATGGTTCTAAACTGATGTATTATGACTCATGAATCGACCGTATCACCATTTCTTAGGTGGACGACTACGTCCTCTACGTCCAAGCTAAGGACCTACCCTTCTATGGGACCTTATCTCTTACCGTTGGGTGAGGTCATAAGAACGAACTCTTTAGGGTACCTGTCTCCTCGGACCACCAGATGTCAGGTACCCCAATGTTTCTGAGTCTGTACTGACTCGTTGACTCACGTGTGTCGAACCCCCTATGAGTCCACCATGTATATGTGACACCTCATAATCGGTAATTTTTCTTATGTAAACTTAGTTAAGATTACTCCACCTACTTTGACCTCGGCTAATATGCCTCACTTCATTCGGTCTTTCTTTTTGTGGTTATGTCATATGATTGTGTATGTATACCTTAAATCTTTCTACCATTACTATTACGATTTACACTCTGTCGTTTTCTCTGTGTCTACATTTCTTGTCTGAAAACCTGAGACACCCTCTCCCTCTCCCACCCTACTAAACCCTCTTACCGTAACTTTGTACATATGATAGTACATCCTTTACTTAGTGATCAGATCCAAGCTATGTCCTATGTCCTATGAACCCCGACCACGTGACCCTACTGCGTCTCTCTACTATACCCCTTCCACCACCCTCCCCCCAAGTCCCAACCCTTGAGTACATGTGGGCACCACCTAAGTACAGTTACATACCGTTTTGGTTATGTCATAACATTTCATTTTTTTTTTTTTTTTTTTTTAATTTTTTTNTTTTTTTTTTTTTTTTTTTTTTTTTTAATTTTTTTTTTCTTTCCCCCTCTTTTTTTCTTTATATCTGTATTTTCAATGTAACTCAGGGACACAAGTGTCTTTGGAGATACAATCCGGTATTACGATCGTGAGTCCCGGTAAACTATAAAAGTCTACACAGACCTTCTTCAACATGAGGAATCTTTTTTTAAGGAGAGAAAAAAATTCGTTTTAATTTCCATCTCCCATTTCTGGTAAAAATCACTTCGACTTTGTACATTCCTATTGAATTAATGAAATCTTATATTAGATGTTTTATCCATTTATACGTCTACCCTACTGTTGTATTCATTAATCAAAAGTTATTTATTATTTTAATTTTGGTTTCACAGAAAAATAATCGACGTTTGACCCCCCTTATCCACGTATATCATCCATGTGTCCTATCTGTTTCTCTTGTTACTTTCACTGTATCACCTTAATTAGTAAAGAAAAGATTAAATAATCTTGACGAAGGACACCCTCTACTCTAAAGTTCTGGACAAACTCACTATTTCCTTTCCCTTAAACAGTCCCTCTTAGTTTTCAAAACACTCTCTTTCGTTAAACGGGTTCCAGTGAATTGGTCGGTTACAGTCTCATCCCTTAATTTATGTGACTTTTCTTTACTTACAAAGATATCACTCAAAGAATATTTTCGTGGAAGTTCGTCTACAGTTCTTAAAAGAGGTCCTCCATCTGCTCTTAATGTCACTGGAAGTACTTTAATGCGTAAAACAGAGTTTCTTTTCCTTGAAAAATCTGAAGAGTTGACTCTTTGGACCCAAGGATCCCGTCTAGATTTGGAGGAAAGAGATAACAGGTACTTTTACGAAAGGTTTAGAGATAACTTGGATCTCGTTCTGTCTTTATAAGTAGACTTCTTCTATTTTTGAATCAAATGAGTCGAGAAGTAGTCTCATTGTATCATGAATAGAAAGGAGAACTTTTATTCTCATTATTTGCTTACGTTTGTAAGTATCAGTTTACAGACAGTTCTTAGAGAGGGTGTTCCTTTATATGTAATGTATACATTTGTCTCTCGGTTACCTTTAAACGATTTACTGAGTCCCTCGAGTTTGACCCCGACTCATTGTTGGACTCCCCACCTCATCCCTCCCTCTCCCTCCACCCTCCCTACAAGTTCACCCTACCCTGTACGCATTTGGATACTGAATCAGTACAACTACAAATTTATGACATTTCGTTAATAGGAAATTAATTTTTATTTATGTAAAATTTTTCTCTCTTAGAGAGGGTTGATTAATTGGACCCATTCTTATCTCGTCTCGTTCGTCGTACCGATTCGTGTAATTACGGTTGAGACTCTTTTCAAAGAAAGTTAGTCAGTATAGTGGATCTGAACTTTTCCGTGAAAGGAATGCTCGTCTAGAGGTAGGAAGGATCCTGGATCAGTAAGAACACACGAACGAGGAGTATCGTCGTAGGGATGCACTAAAATAATGAAAAAGGGTGAGTTGAGAGAAATGGGATACGGTCACTTTAGAGATACCTCCGTATTTGACACATTGATACCAGTGACATCATTGGGATCGTGAGTCTTATCCTGTAAACGACTTGTTTATATACAGACACGCGAGTCAACGAAGTCAACACATGCTGAGAAGCGCTGGGATACCAGACATTGGACGGTCAGAGGAGACAGGTACCCTAAGAACTCCGTTCTCATGACCTCCCCTATTGGTCCTGGAGGAGGTCCTCGAGAAGGACTCGGTCCTTAACTTGGACGTAGAGAACAAACGTCCGTCTAAGAATTGGACGACTCGGTGGTCCCTTGGGAATTTATTTACAGATTTTTTACGGTATTTTATGAATTTCATTAAAAAGGAAAAAAAAAAAAATCCAAACAGTTACAGAATGAAATATAAAAATAAAAAAAAATTAAAAAAAAAATGAAATAAAATGAAATGTTATGACATAACCAAAACGGTATGTAACTGTACTTAGGTGGTGCCCACATGTACGTTAGCTAATTTTTTTTGTTTCACACTTTAGTGACTTATTTTTACCTCCCATTTGTTCACCACTAAAAATATTATTTCGTAAAGTAGTAATCACTTCTACCATCAATAATTTCTAATGTTCAACATATAATACTTATCATAGAAGAATGTGTACACACTATATATCCTAAGTTCGACTTCCTATGTGTGACGCCGAAGTCGACTCTGGGTGGAAGATCCCTAGTACGTCATTCTTAGTGACTGTCCTCAATGACTAGTGTTTTATCGGTCACACTATGAAAATTTGGTATGTAGTAAAGTGTGACAAAGTGATGAATATTTTGTAGATTACTATAACGTCCACACATTAGGTCTTAGGAGTGTTACCGAGTCTTCAAGGATGTACTCGACGAGGACGAATAGAAAGTCTTAACTAGAGGATGGTAAAATTAATTACCCGAACATTAAAGAGTCAAGCTACCCGGTAGAAGACAGGGAGTCTACTGAGTTGAGCCACGGACTGAGTTTCGGAATCATGAGTATTAAGAAGACGGTTCTTTCAAGAATGGTGTTTAGAGGTATACCGGTCGAGGAAGAGTTGCAGATCCAAAACTGGGTTTAGGGAACCTTAGAAGTAACGAATAAAACAGAGTAAATCGGGTGAAATCAATGAGATAATATCGTATGGAAATAAATAAAAAAATGTGTCCTGATAAACTTCAATATAATAAGTAAATGAACGAACAAGTAATCCACTGAACCGGGTAATTTTATTTTCACGATTTTCTCTCTTCGGCACAAAAAAGAGAAGTAGAGGTATGGGTGACACAAATCAATGACCTACACTATTTATATATAACTCACCTAATTGTTAAGGTCTCAAAATTATAGGGTGAAACTTCCAGTCCTTGCCACCGTCATTCCTCTATGGGTAGCAGTATTCCTTGTCGCCGACACGAAACGACCTCGTCGGCACTTATCTATGGGGTACGGTTCCATTCTCTTTGGGTTTATTCTACCATTCACAACGTTCTCCCGTAGTCTCCCATCTGTGTGACTTTGGTATGAGTGTCTTTTGATCAGTTAGATTAGTGTGATCCTGGTGTCGGAACGGATTGAGATACTTTGGTTCGGTACGGACGCCCGTCAGGTTCTACCCGCCCAGTACCACCTGTCCGGACTGTCTTACACCAGGTGACCTCTTCCCTTACTGTTCGGTGAAGTCATAAGAACGGAACTCTTCGGGTACTTGTCATCCTTTTCCGTTTTACTATCCTATGGTTTTCTCCTTGAGGGGTCCAGTAATCTACGGGTTACACGATGACCTCTAGTCACCTCTTTATTGAGGTCTTTCTTACTTCCCTACCTCGGTTTCGTTTTTGTTATGGGTCAACACCTACACTGACCACTATCTTCGTTCCAGACTACGACATTTCTCGTTATTACGTATCCTTAGACCTTACAGTCCAGGTACTTAGTTCCGTTTAACCTTCACCAGTTTGTTCTCTACCGTTCCCACTTACAGCTGTAAGATCCTTAGTCGCTTGATTTTACCTGACCTTTCTCACTTAAATTGAGTCTACTGGTAATGTAGATGATGACACCCGTCCTTAGGGAGTCTTCTTTACCTCATCTGTAGTACCAGTTGTTTTCTCAGGTTTTACGTCATGAACCTGCGTCAGAGTTTTTACTGTCTTACTAGAGACAAACAGAGGTTCCGTTTGGTAAGTTATAGTGTCAATAGGTTCAGTTACGGGGTTGGTCATTGCGACTTCTTTGACTTCAACTTACCAAAATACTTCTAGATGTTCCAGAACATCTTGATTGTGGATTTTTTCTACAGGAAAAGTAATATCCCCTGACCTTACGTTTTCATCCTTCAGTTCTTTGTGGAGTTCATTGTCCGTTTAAACCGGAACCTTACACCTTACTTCGTCCCGTTTCTCATTATCTCAAAATGTTTCTTTTACGTGACCAGTATCGTTTGTGGGAGAAGGTTGTTGTGTTCTGTTCTGAGATGTGTGCTTGTAGTGGTCTACCAGTTGTGACTTAGTCTAATTAATATAAGAAACGTCGGTTTCTACCTCTTCGAGATATGTCAGTTGTTTTTGTTCTAACCCTCGACTGACACCGAGTCTAGTACTTGAGGAATAACGGTTTAAGTCTGAATTTAACTTCTTTCATCCCTTTTGGTGGTCTGGTAAGTCCATACTGGATTTAGTTTAGGGAATACTAATATGTCACCTTCACTCTTTATCTAAATTCCCGGATCTAGACCATTTATCTCACGGACTACTTGATACCTTACTCCAAGCACTGTAACATGTCCTCTGTCCCTAGTTCTGGTAGGGGTACCTTTTCTTTACGTTTGTTCGTTTTACCGACAGATCCCTCCGGAATGTTTATCGACACTTTTCTTCTCTCCGCTTTTCGTTTCCTCTTTTCCTTTCTATATTCGTAGACTTACGTCTCAAGGTTTCTTATGTTCTTCTCTATTCTTTCGGAAGAAGTCGCTAGTTACGTTTCTTTATCTCCTTTTGTTGTCTTACCCTTTCTGATCTCTAGAGAAGTTCTTTTAATCTCTATGGTTCCCTTGTAAAGTACGTTTCTACCCGAACTATTTCCTCTCTTTAACATACCTGGATTGTCTTCGTCTTCTATAATTCTTCTCCACCGTTCTTATGTGTCCTCTTGACTTGTTTTTTCTAGAAGTGTTGGGGTTATTAGTACTACTACACTAGTTATTAGATCTCGGTCTGTAGGACCTTACACTTCAGTTCACCCGGAATCTTTCGTAGTGATACCTGTTTCGATCACCTCCACTACCTTAAGGTCAACTCGACAAAGTTTAGGACTTTCTGCTACGACACTTTCACGACGTGAGTTATACGGTCGTTCAAACCTTTTGAGTCGTCCCCGGTGTCCTGACCTTTTCCAGTCAAAAGTAAGGTTAGGGTTTCTTTCCGTTCCGTTTTCTTGCGAGTTTGACGACGTGTTAACGTGAGTAGAGTGTACGATCATTTCATTACGAGTTTTAAGAGGTTCGGTCCGAAGTCATTATTCACTTGGTACTTGAAGGTCTACAAGTTCGACCAAAATCTTTTCCGTCTCCTTGGTCTCTAGTTTAACGGTTGTAGACAACCTAGTACCTTTTTCGTTCTCTCAAGGTCTTTTTGTAGATAAATACGAAATAACTGACATAGTTTCGGAAACTGACACACCTAGTGTTATTTGACACCTTTTAAGACTTTCTTCATCCTTAGGGTCTGGTGGATTGGACGGAGAACTCTTTAGACATACGTCCAGTCCTTCGTTGTCAATCTTCACCTGTACCTTGTTGTCTGACTAAGGTTTATCCTTTTCCTCATGCAGTTTCGACATATAACAGTGGGACGAATAAACTGAATATACTTCTCATGTAGTACTCTTTGTGGCCTGACCTTCTTTGTGTTTGACCTTAGTTCTAACGGCCCTCTTTATAGTTATTGGAGTCTATACGTCTATTGTGGTGGGAATACCGTCTTTCACTTTTCCTCGATTTTTCGGAGAACTACTTTCACTTTCTCCTCTCACTTTTTCAACCGAATTTAGAGTGGCAAGTCTTTTGCTTCTAGTACCTAAGACCAGGGTAGTAAAGTACCCTTTATCTACCCCTTTGTCATCTTTGTTACAGTCTGAAATAAAAAACCCCGAGGTTTTAGTGATGTCTACCACTGACGTCGGTACTTTAATTTTCTGTGAATTAGGAACCTTCTTTTCAATACTTGTTGGGACTATCATATAAGTTTTCGTCTGTAATGAAACAGCTGATTCCAGGCAGATCAGTTCCGATACCAAAAAGGACGCCAGTACATACCTACACTCTCAACCTGATACTTCTTACGACTCGCGGCTTCTTAACTACCAAAACTTGACACCACAACCTCTCCTGAGAACTCCCAGGAAACCTGACGTTCCTCTAGGTTGGTCAGGTAAGACTTCCTCTAGTTGGGACCCTAAAGAAACCTTCCTTACTACGATTTCGACTTCGAGGTCATGAAACCGGTGGAGTACGCTTCCCAACTGAGTAACCTTTTCTGAGACTACGACCCTCCCTAACTCCTGTCCTCCTCTTTCCCTGCGGGGTCCTACTCTACCGACCTACCGTAGTGCCTGAGCTACCTGCACTCAGACTCACTTGAGGCCCTCTACCACTACTTGTCCCTCCGGATCGCACGACGCTAAGTACCCCAGCGTTTCTCAGCCTGTCCTGACTCACTGACTTGACTTGACTTGACTTGACTCATACAGCTCTCTTACTCCGACCAATCCTCGGAAGGTCCCCTAGTTATGTTAAGTGTCCTGTCTTCTTTACGGTCACCGTATATTTGTCTCTCACTCTTTTGAAGTCTACCGACCAAGGTCTCGAAGTTACAACTCCAGTATTGGAAGGGTTAATTTGTCACTTAAAGAATTTGAGTCCCTTGACTTAGAATTAGTAGAAGTACTGGGGTCTAGGGTCGTATTACATATTCAATACAAGTGAAGTCCAGTCAGTGAGTAAGTACAGGCTGAGGAACGTTAGGGTACTTAGTGTCGAACGGTCCGGAGGGACAGGTGGTGGTTGAGGGTCTCAAATGGGTTTGAGTACAGGTAACTCAGTCACTACGGTAGGTCGGTAGGGTAGGAGACAACAGGGGAAGAGGAGGACGGGGGATAGGGAGGGTTGTAGTCCCCAGAAAAGGTTACTCAGTTGAGAAGAGTACTCTACCGGTTTCATGACCTCAAAGTCGAAGTAGTATTAAAGAAGGTTTCCTGTGGGTCCTGACTAGAGGAAATCTTACCTGACCAACCTAGAGGAACGTCAGGTTCCCTTGGAGTACTCAGAAGAGGTTGTGGTTGTCAAGTTTTCGTAGTTAAGAAACCACGAGTCGAAAGAAGTGTCAGGTTGAGAGTGTAGGTATGTACTGGTGACCTTTTGATATCGGAACTGATCTGCCTGGAAACAACCGTTTCATTACAGAGACGAAAACTTATACGATAGATCTCACCAGTATTTTAAAGTACAGACGTTAGTGGTAGACGTCACTAAAACCTTGGGTTTTTAATTTCAGACTGTGACAAAGGTGACAAAGGGGTAGATAAAGGGTACTTCACTACCCTGGTCTACGGTACTACAAGCAAAAGACTTACAACTCGAAATTCGGTTGAAAAAGTGAGAGGAGAAAGTGAAAGTAGTTCTCCGAAAAATCAAGAAGAAGTGAAAGACGGTATTCCTATCACAATAGACGTATGGACTCCAATAACCATCAAGAGGACCGTTAGAACTAAGGTCGAACACGAAGAAAGTCGGATCGTAAAGAGTACTACATGAGACGTATATTCAATTTATTCGTCCCACTGTTATATGTCGGAACTGCATGAGGAAAAGGATAAACCTTGGTAAAACAAAAAGGTACAGGTGAAGATTGACAACGAACGACTGGACGTATATCCAAAGAGTTCTCCCGTCCAGTCCACCAGACCATAAGGGTAGAGAAAGTCTTAAAAGGTGTCAAATAACACTAGGTGTGTCAGTTTCCGAAACCGTATCAGTTATTTCGTCTTTATCTACAAAAATACCTTGAGAGAACGAAAAAGGTTAAACTTGAGACCAAGGAGACGGAAGAGATTTAGGTCGAACTTGTAGACCTTCAAGTACCAAGTACATAACGACTTCGGACCAAACCTCTTAAAACTCGTAATGAAATGGTCGTACACTCTACTCACGTTAACACACGATAAAACTCGTAAGAAACTGTAGTGGAAAGAAACCCTAACCTTACTTTTAACTGGAAAAGGTCAGGACACCGGTGACGACTCAAAAGGTTTAATCGACCGTATAACTGACGTATAAAATGTCTCATTAGAAAATCCTAAACTTTATCGAGTTGACCTTAAGGTAGTGGAGGTGATCGAAACAAGTATCACTACGAAAGATTCCGGGTGAACTGAAGTGTAAGGTCCTACAGACCGAGGTCCACTCACTAGTGTAGTAGCACTTATAGAACCAACACTTCTAGAAAGACCATGGCAAAGGACACATAAGAACGGTAGAACAGAATTATAGAAGACGAAGACAATCCAGGTGTGGTAAAGACAGGAAATAACTCGGGTAAAAACGTACTTTACAAGGGAAGCATAGAGAGTAAAAGAACTTCTCTAGAGATCAGAAAGGGTAAGACAACAAAAGGAGACAAAGAAAGGTAACTAGTGACTCCTTCCGAAAGAATAGAGAAGAACGATAAGAAACCTTGAGACATAAGTCTACGAATATAGAAAGGAAAAGAGGAAACGAAAAGCGAAGAGAAGAAAGTGTCGATAAACATTCTGGAGGGGTCTGTCGGTAAAACGAAAAAACGTAAAGAAAAGGTACCCCTACCAGAACTAGGGACAGAGGACATGTTACAGTACTTGGAGGAAGGTATCAAGTAGTACGTGAGACAGACAGTCTAGGTCAGGGAATTTAGATAAAGAGTGAAGGTAACATATTAATATTCCCTAAACTAAATCCAGTATAGACTTACCAAATCACCAAAAGGGATGAAAGAAGTTAAATTCAGACTTAAACCGTTATTCCTCAAGTACTAGACTCGGTGTCAGTCGAGAGTCAGAACAAAAACAACTGACATATCTCGAAGAGGTAGAAACCGACGTTTCTTATGTTAGTTAGACTAAAGTCACAACTGGTAGACCACCACAGGTACACATCTCCGAACAGAACACAACAACTTTCTCCCACAAACGATACTGGTCAGATAAGAGAACGTTTTGAGATAATCGGAAACGGGACGAAGTAAGGTGTAAGGTTCCGGTTTAAAAGGACAAGGACGTCCACAAAGAACTGAAGGATGAAAACGTAAGGGATATTACTTTTCCTGTAGAAACAACCCATAATCAAGATTTTACAGAACATCCAGAAGTATCTTGACAAGTTGAAGTCCAAGAAGTCGTAATAACCAACCCCGTATCCAAATCTAATGGCACTATAACTTACCAAATACAACCTTTGCTTGTCTTTAGTAAAACAGTAAAAACTTCAACGTAGGTTCAGGACGTAAAACCTGAGACAACAACTGGTGCTACCGATGAGGTAAAGAAGATTCACTAAGGACAGGTGTCATCATCTATATTACCGATAGACTCAATTTAAGTGAGAAAGGTCAAGTAAAATCAAGCGACTAAGGATCTTACAGTCGTAAGTGAGAACGGTAGAGGATAAACTGGTGAAGGTTAAACGGAACTAAGTACATGGATTGTAAGGTCCAAGGATACGTTATAACGAGAAATGTCGTAGCCTGGAACGAAGATAGTAGTCAGTGTAGGTGTTGACCCATAACAAAAACGAAACCGAGGTAGGGAAGTAAGAAAGACCTCAATAAAGAGGTGACTAGAGGTCATCGTATAACCCGTGAATGACTGGACGACTCAAGGAGAAAGTCATAGGACAGTAAAACGGAAAAACATGACAAGTACCCCAAGAGTTCCGTTCTTATAACTACAATCCGAAAGTTATTTACTAATAACTTTAATTAATCGACTGAAGAGAATTAATCGTATATTGTCACATACACCAAGGTTAGAATTCGGGTTTTCTCTGAAGAAAGTAAAGGAGGAATAATCTCCTTTCGAGGTAAAGTACTCAACGGTCGTTTCCTAACACGGATTTTCGTTCCGTGTGTCCACGGCGTCACACTTGTGTGAGACCGAGTAAAATAGTGGACTCAACCACAGAGTATTCAAATAGTCGACATCAAATACTCACTAAAACCACCTCCAGGAGAATTGGTACATACGAACTTCTACTGGAAACTTAAATAAAAAGTATTTTCGAATTTTCCGACTGATAGACCTGTCAAACAAGTCCTTTGTTTTCCCTGGAATTGGAACCAACATGGACAGTGGTCCTACCGACCTGATGTCACGATAGTAAGAGTCCCTCTCTCCAGGACTTTAAAGTTTCCGCGGGTTTCCGAAGGCACCGTAAAGTCCACCGTCTCTGTAAACTAGATTTCAATGAATACAGTCTGTACTTTACATTCCCATACTCCAACGAGAACGAAGGAGACTCACTTATATTTCCCATACCTGACTCTTGACCTTCATTCTTCCCCTTTATTGAATAGTAAACGTTTTTCCTTACGTTGTCGACGGTCGTATGATTTATCTTTAATTTATGTCAAGTGTCGTTCACGAATACCTCCTTACCCACTACACTTAAACCGACTGCTGTATAAGAAATTGGAGAAATTTCTCCCACTATCTAAGTAAAAAGGGAAATTTTCTACACCGTCAAGGGGGGGGGGGGTAAATACGGATATTTTGACTACCTAATAAGTTATGTAGAAACCAGTATCCAAATTTAATTCTACACACACATACAACCTTCTATAAAAAGACCCAGATTTGAATTTATACGACCACTTTTGTCCTTCACTTCCTCGTTGGAGAAAGAGAGACTGAACTATTTACTCCCCCTATATATTCCTCCCACTCACCCTACGTTTTACTTCCTTCCAGACCCATAAACCGGTACCTTTATCGCGATCAAAAACCGAAACAGGGGAAAAATACAGATTTTCCGTACTTTTTCTTTCTTTTTCCTTTTATCTTTTCTTCACACCTATATAAGGGTGTTACCGTCAATCCTGAGTTTAGTCTCTACAAACCCAGATCTAGAATAATACAGTATTACACTCTTGATTTCAATAATGGAAAAGACTCCTAATCATGTTAGGAATAAAATTTCACCCCTTTTTCCTACTATTAAAAAAGGGACTCACAGGAAGGTTTTCACAGTTTCTCTCCGACCCAGAGATTATTGGTCCCCACTACTGACTTGTTCCTAGGATACCACCGAGTACAGTTATTGTGTTGGACCTCTCTTACGACCAACATTTCGCTATAGTGAACTTGTCATGTGTGACTACTTTCCTTAAAATAAAACTTCAGACAGTCTGTACAGACTGGGTCTTTGGTTTTAGATCTTCTAACTGTGGACCTGGATCCTCTCCCAGTTTTACTGAGTACTCACTTACTCTAAGTCCCCGTTTAACCACAGCCAATTTCCATGGTAAGAATGAGAAATTTTTTTTTAAAAAAAATCATATTAACTGTAAAGTCAAATTCCATATTTACATTAATAAAAAATAAACATATGAAACGTTTTACTAGTGGTGTTATTCAAATCAATTGTGGGAACCATTATATATATCAATTTAAATGTAATGTACCATTTTATATATCACTGTTTTGAAAAGAAAGGACGGTACTCATGAAAATTCTAGACGAGTGAATCGTTGAAAGTTTATGTCATAATAATTGATAGTGGTACAACATGTAATGTAAGGGTACTGAATAGATGAAATATTGACCTTTAAACGTGAAAGACTGAGGAGGAGTGATAAAGTGGGTGGGAGTGATGTCTATAATACAGTCTTTCACTCACTTTCGACGACCAGTCTGGTCATCTTATTCGGTATCCAATTACGACATTAGTTGACGACTAAAGAAAATGGTCGGAAACCACCACCACCACCAAATCAACGATTCAACACAGGTTGAGAACTCTGGGGTTCCTGACATCGGGCGGTCCGAGGAGACAGATTCCCTAAAAAGGTCCGTTCTTATGACCTTACCCAACGGTAAATCAGAGTTCGTTTATAATTGACTTATAAATACAAGTCAATTTGGAGACTAGAGTTTCTCAAATTGCACACCATCTGTTTCAGAGAATTGATAGTGTCGTTGATGTTATGTATACTTCCTATTCCTGGTGTCTTCTTTCCTGTCTGAATCCGGTGGTGTTACTGTAGCATTTCATTTTAGGATGTCGACAAAGACCAATGTCTCTAATTAAGGTCCTCTTCACTTGTTACTTTTAGATTTCTTCTCTAAGAAGGACGTCCTAAATTCTGACTCTTTATAGACTTTTATCTCCTCTACCCTTTTTCCATTACTCCTTCTCCCTCGGATTGATTTTCGTTGTCTGAATCCTTCGTACTATCCTTGATAGTCCTACCGATGAAGTCCCGAATCCACGTACTTGGTGAGACCCGAGTGTTTAGTAGTAATTTACTTTAGACGTGCATATTCACGATCCAGCGAAGTCAGTACAGACTTAAAAACGTTGGGGTACCTGACATCGGACGGTCCAAGGAGATAGGTACCTTAAGGGGTCCGTTCTTATGACCTTACCCAACGGTACGGGAGGAGGTCCCCTAGAAGAACTGAGTCCGCAGTTTGGATGTAGAGAATATAGAGGACGTGACCATCCACCCAAGAAGTCGTGATCACGGTGGACCCTCCGGGGATTTACTTTAGATAGACTGAAGTTTTATTGTACACACCAATTGTGACTCAAACTTAAGAATGTGTTGTACAAAATCGAGAAAACCCCTTCAATACGTTTGTGGTAAAATAAGTAAACCTTTTATCAATAATACAATAATTTCCTAAATAATATTCCTATTTACACGATTACATCCTTTGTTTTATTCTTGAATGTTTTCCTATCGACAATCGTACCTAGTACGGTAGTAGACCAATATGTATAAGAAAAGTAATTTATTCCCTTTGTTGTGGTTTGAACGAATGAAATAAAGTTTATTAATTCTTTAGATCTTCTGGACTTTTGTTGTATCATTACTGTAGATGTTCCTTTTTTTTTTCGGTCCCCATTATTCGTTATTTATAATTGTCTTCGTTCCAGTTTATCCTATTATTCTTGTCAAGATAATCCGTCCTTACATTTACCGAAGGATAAAGTACGTCCGATTAATCTCTCGAACACCTATTTACTCTACATGTTATTTATTAAAGACTTATAAGAAGAAACAAATTCACTACTTTGTAAGTTGACAAACTAACCGATGAAATTTTTCCTCCTCCTTAGGACTTTTCGTTTTACAGGTAAAAGTAAGACCTAATTACTAAGTGATAGGTTCACACTTTAATCTATTTATGTGTGATGAAGTACGTCTCGATTTTAAACTTTACGGATCCCTAAAAACTGTCACAATGTGTCGTAGAGACAAAAAGGAAAGACTAATAAAAAGTATTAAACGTCTGACCACAGTTTTACAAACAGTAGTACTGTCTCTTTTTCTCTCTTTTCTCTTTCTAAAATAATAAGTGGTTTTCACATAACTTCTAGTGTAGGTTCCGAGAAACGAAGGAACTATTTCGTCTACTTTTTGTCTTTATGTGAAAACACATTTCGTTCTACTGGAAGACAAAATCAATAAGAACTTTTCTAGAGTGTATTCGGAAAGAATTCTCTCTCTCTCTCTTATAGAAATAAGTGACTGAGTAGAAGAGATGAAATAGTTGTAACAAGTCATCTTTAACGTCCTTGACTAAATTTCCCCTTTTTTTTCATTCTTATGTTACTTGTGACTTAAGAGTACTTTGAAAAATTGTTTTTGAGATAGACGGTTGATAAACAGAACCTCTTGGTGTCATGTTGATTACTAGACTGAAATGCATGTAAATGACGTTAAACAAAACAGTTTCGAGAAAAATGATTGAGGGAAGTTTCAAAACTACACTCGATCCTTCAAGACGGGGGTGAGGTCATGAGAACGGACCTTTTAGGGTACCTACCTCCTCGGGTCATCCGACTTCAGGTACCCCAGCGTTTCTCAGCCTGTACTGACTCGCTGAACTGAAAGTGAAAAGTGAAAGTACGTAACCTCTTCCTTTACCGTTGGGTGAGGTCGTAAGAACTGACCTCTTAGGGTCCCTACCCCCTCGGACCACCCGACGTAGATACCCCAGTGTGTCTCAACCTGTACTGACTTCACTGAATCGTCGTCGTCGTCGTCGTCGTCGTCGTCCTTCAAGACGTCGTGATTCCTATAAGAGTCTCTTCTCATTCGTTGGTGTGACAGTCAAGTTAGTACTTGGTCTTTCTACGAAAAAAAGACGTTACGTCCCCAAAATACTACGAGGACTTGTAAGAGTGTACGGAACCTTCCCTCTTTTTTTACATTGTTACGGTCTTATACTCATAAGTCCCTTTTTTTTTATTTGGGACATATAGTATCCTAGTGTTGAACTAGACCATACGTATCGTCAGAAGACCAAATACAATACGTCACTGTCTTTTCGGATGTACGAGTTAGATTCTTTGTCCCACTTCTTAGGAATGGGACCTATATCTTAGTTTAGGACACTCTAGACGACCTTAAACTATTATTTGTAAATGTCTGGAATAACTAAGTTATAAGGTAAACTGCGTGAACCTATTTCGGTTGTAACGGGTCGACAAAGGGTTATTTCACCGATCCCTTCGTCTCCTCGCAACCTCTTAGGGGTTGTTTCTCGACTGTAAAGTCGTTTAAACTTTCCCGTGTGACCTACTGGGTCTTTTACGGTAAGGGTGTTTACGTTCTTGTCAACAGAGGTCCAGTCCCCCTCATAAGACCGTAGACTTTTCGTGTATCCATGTTGGCCGGAGACGACGTGAAGATTGTCCCCTTTGTGTGACCCTTCGTCAGGTTACACGAACGTTTTCACCCATCTTTCAGAACGAAACTTAACGAGTGTCAAAATTTTGTCAGTTTTACGTAGTGAATAACTTAAAAGTTGCAGATTCTTCCTTAAAAAGAGGTCTCTTTCGACAGTCGAGTACATAACATAAAGTTTCCAGAGCCGTTTAGGTACAAACAGAACTGTCGTCATAGTCCTGACCACACTTACTGGATTGAAAGTAAAAATAATGCCCCTTAGTTCTTCCACTCCTTATTGTTCGTTTCACTGCGACTCACACAATGGGCGAGTTAGTGCAGGTTGAGAAGCGCTGGGGTGCCTGTCATCGGGTGGTCCGAGGAGACAGGTACCATAAGAAGTCCGTTCTTATGTCCTCACCCAATGGTAAAGGAAGAGGTCCCCTAGAAGGACTGGGTCCCTAGTTTGAGTCCAGAGAACGTAACGTTCGTCTAAGAAATGGTAGACTCGGTGGTCCCTTTGGGTACATAAATAACTCACCGATACTCTAATATAAGACCAAAGATGGGGAACAATGACTGAGTTGGATAAGGAATTTAGGTTTATTGTCGTACTAAATCTAAAGTGTAAAGATTTCGGGGAAAATAAAGAGACCTAGTTAAAACTGATTATGTGAATCTATTTCCTCTTCAGTCACCGAGTAAGTTTTGGTTGGTCATTCTTTATCTGAATAAACTGTAGGGATCTCCGTTTGAAGGTCAATTTATTATATAGTTTACGGTTTCGACCATTGTGAAGAAAAACAGACACGAAGAGACCACTAACTCACTGTTGTAGTTAAGGGACAAGTCTCCTATCGATTCATTCTACCAAGTGTCGCAAACCACGAGTGCAGGATTTCGTCTTCCTCCTCACACTTCTTCAACTGTTTCTGTAGAGTGGGAGTCAGTACGGAATACGGATTGTCTTTAGGAATGTCGGAGACCGAAGGATAGTATTAAAAATAAAGGTAAGACACCTCTTCTCAATCGACCGTCTTCTCAAGTCAATGTGGTCACTGACTTCTATAAATTTTGTGAGACCGATCTGAGTCAGATCTTTAGTTACAGAAGTCCAAAACTGAAAACCACTCAGTTTATAATAAAAATTTTCTTACTTTATGACGGTAAACGTCGTTGTACCTAGGTCTCTTATAATACAAGTCACTTTGCAGTCTGTTTCTGTCAATGAGATACTATAGTGAATACACATCTTATATTTTTTATTATGTTCACTGACATATACATTTTCTCTTCGTCTGAGTGTCTATCTCTTTCGTTTGAACACGAATGGTTTTCGTCCCTCTTTTCCGTCTTCCTGTCTAATCGTAATCCTCTAATTGTCTATTTTTAACGATACATATTTTACCTATTCGTTGTTCCTATATGACATATTGTGTCTCTGAATGTGGGTAGTTGAACATTATTTGATATGACCTCATGTCAGACGTTTTTATGACTTAGTGATACGACATATGGAAATTATATTATAACATTTAGTTGATGTAAAGTTAAATTTTTCAAGGAAGAGAAGAGGTCATCTAAAATAAAATTATGTTTGATCATTTTATAGTATACGTCCTTAATATATAAATCATAAACCGTGGTATTTAGTAACTGTGTCACAGTCGAGTTGTCTCTCCTTTTAATCCCGTACATTATATGATGTAACGTCTTGACAAGTTGAACCTTTTATATATGGATCTTAAAAATCGTAAGAGGATTTTTTCTAGAGAAAATTTTGTATCAAAAATACCGTGCAGTTCTTCGTTGTAAATCTTGACCTGTACCTTGTTGTCTGACCGAGGTTTATCCCTTTCCTCATGTAGTTCCGACATATAACAGTGGGACGAATAAATTGAAGATAGGTCTCATGTAGTACTCTTTACGACGCGACCTTCTTCGTGTTCGACCTTAGTTCTAACGACCCTCTTTATAGTTATTGGAGTCTATACGTCTACTGTGATAGGAATACCGTCTTTCACTTCTCCTTGATTTTTCGGAGAACTACATTCACTTTCTCCTCTCACTTTATCAACCGAATTTCGAGTGGTACGTCTTTTACTTCTAGTACCGTAGGCCAGGGTAGTGAAATACCCTTTATCTACCCCTTTGTCACCTTTGTCACCGACTGCAATAAACAAACCCAAGGTTTTAGTGACGTCTACCACTGACGTCGGTACTTTAACTTTCTGCGAATCAGGAATCTTCCTTTCAATACTGGTTGGATCTGTCCTATAATTTTTCGTCTCTGTAATGAAGCAGTTGTTTCCAGGCAGATCAGTTCCGATACCAAAAAGGTCACCAGTACATACCTACACTCTCAACCTGACGCTTCTTTCGACTCGCGACTTCTTAACTACCAAAACTTGACACCACAACCTCTTCTGAGAACACTCAGGGAACCTGTTCCTCTAGGTTGGTCAGGTAAGATTTCCTCTAGTCAGGACTAACAAGTAACCTTCCTGACTACGACTTCGACTTTGAGGTTATGAAACCGATGGAGTACGTTTCTTAACTGAATAACTTTTTCTGGGACTACGACCCTCCCTAACCCCCGTCCCCCTCTTCCCCTACTGTCCCCTACGCTACCGACCTACCGTAGTGCCTGAGCTACCTGCACTCAGACTCATTTGAGGCCCTCTACCACTACCTGTCCCTCCGGACCACACGACGCTAAGTACCTCAGGGTTTCTCAGTCTGTGTTGACTCCCTGACTTGACTTGTCTTTACTTGACTTTAATTTTATACGTATACAAACAGACAGAACGTCAGTTTAGTATGACGTTCATACATAGATATATATCAAGTGATCCATAGTAAAATTTTATGTGTATGACTTCCAAACAGAACAGTAACATCGTTTACCGATCGGTTGACCAGTAAAAGGGTTACGACTATCCTCGTCGACAATTTCAGATGACTGACTGTAAAGACACACATACACACACACACACACACACACACACACACAAGTCAGCGAAATCAGGACAGGATGACAAACGTTAGCATACCTGACAGCGGGAGGTCCGGAGAGACAGGAACCCTAAGAGGTCCGTTCTTATGACATCACCCGACGATACGGGAGGAGGTCCCCTAGTGGGGTCGGGTCCCTATCTTGGGTACAGAGGACACAGAGGACACCTAAGAAATGGGTGTCTCGGAGAACCCTTCGGGCTTACTACATGATATGAAGTATTTATTTATTTACGTATTTACTTTTAAGAACCTAAGAAGATATACTTAAGTGAAACCGAAAAACCAGTCACACGTCGATCTTAGGACCTATAACAGTCTTGGGACTTATAATTTAATATAATATATGTAGACAATTAGTGGACACGGAATTTTTCCTTTTTCTTATTAACGACTAATATATCAGATAATTTTATATATCTTAGTTAGGTGATCCGACGGAAGATCTTTACTACAGTGAATGAATTATTCAACTACTTGACCAAGGGTTCGAGACAGGAGGACGACTACGATAGCACCAGGTAAAAAAGAGGGTAGTGGTCTCCGTTATCCAGAGTCAAACGTAAGTAATAAATGAAACGAAGTCGGGGGTTATTTCCTCACAAACCTGAGACTCACGGACACACACACAACCCCCACCCACTGTCGCAATTCAAGATGACTTCTACTCGTTAGTTCTCCACTACATATGTTTAAAAGAAAGAAAGGAGTCTCACTCTGTACAAGATATTTGTCTACACTTACTACATGGGATTCCTTTCTGAAGATGAATGGTATCTAATTTCAGTGTGACCGGTTATTGAATCCCAATATCTTCTCACGGAGACCGAATTGTCGGTATTTTAGTGAAATCTTGAACAAGTCAAGAACAGGAGTCTGGTCTGAAACTCATCATTCCATTATCTAGTGTACACAAGTAATTTTCATTTGTAAGTTCAAATCCTAATTGTGTACGTGTAATGATATATACTTTGTCTATTTGTGTTCCTGGATGACACACCGTGTACCTTGTTATAAGCTATAAAATATTATTAGATGTCCCCTTTTTAGACTTTTTTATCTATACGTGTATATATTTACTTAGTGACGACATATAAACTTTCGTTATATTAAATTTTAATTATTATAAAATTAATTTTTTACGATTGGTAAAAATTTTACACGGAACAAGAATATAAAGTCTCAATACGTTAGTTGGACAAAATCTCTCAGGATTTCTCGAAAGATTTTTGATCAATTGACCCGAAAATTTTTTCCAAAACCAACAGTCTTTTAAAGACCTTTACAATAAAAAGAAAAGAGTCCCCGAAGTTTACGTTGTAATCGTATGTTTTCTATATTCTTTAGGATGGTATTTCTTTAGAGAAATGTAAACAAGTTATAAAGAACATGAATAAGCCATTTGTTTTGTAAAAATTTCCATTGTAGACATTCCACCTCTTCATCAAGGGAGGTCCCTTGTGTGAAGTCTTTACGACAAATCTGTGACTATAAGTGAAAATACGACAAAACAAAAAGTTTAAGGGATCTAATACCCCAGTCCTCGTCCACGTCTCGTACGATATCCCTTTTGTTGTATCGTACATCTCTCTGTCTGAACACAACTCGATGTGAGGTCCTCGGTTGTCGTCACCAGGAACGATACCTCGAGCCGTACCTGAAACACTGTAGTCGGTCGTTTTGAATGACACATTGTCACCATCCTTTAAACTTTGATGTGGACCTTTTATCCGTAAAGTCGATTCCTATACTGTCTGACAACTGGTGTCCGGAACAGAGGTGTAAGAACCCTGACTCACCCCTTCTAGACCGATGTAAGAACTACTGTGATCAATCACCCCAGAGTCTCGATCTAAAACGTGTTAAATCTTTTGTATATATAAATGTGTTTATAATATATATACTTACTTTACATTATTAAAACTACGTAACTTATGAAATCTTCTCAGATAAATAATATAAATTTTGTGTGTTATTTTCGTTTAGAAAATAATTTATGTTATTTTTTTTTATCTTGAGTACAATTTCCTCCCTGTCCTTCCGGGACTTTTGTCATTTGGTACCTTATGTTTATTTCGAGACTTTGTGTCTTCCTGATGACATTTAACCGAACCCAAGTATTTTCTCTCTTCTCTTATTCCCTAAGACAACGGTTAATTTCTGTACTTGAGACGGGAGGACGTCGAAAGTATAAGAAACTGTAAAAGAGCACTTTAGAGTAGAAGTCCGATAAAGACCCTTAAACCCGATCTGGTCTCTCCTTGACTTAGAGTTTGTACCGAGGACGGATACGTAGTGACATCCAAAGAAGACATCATATATTCTGTCAAAGTGATACCTGATTAGTAATGACATTATTTTTATAAAAATTACTTTGATGTGACCTTAAGAGTTTCAACTTGGATCATAACTGTGAAACGGACACTTATATAAACAATAATAATAATGGGAGGTCTTTGATAAAAACGTTTTATGTCGTGAAGATTTATACAATTCCGTATTATCTTAATAGAAACCACGGATCGATCGTATAGATCTCAAAACTAATAAAAACTGTAAATAATAAATAAAGGTTATTTTTGTCCATACTTTGTTTTTATCCTTTAAATTTAAGGTCCCAATTTGTGATGATAACATCTTTAATAATTTAAATGATATAATAAGTGTAGACATAAAATATCTTTAGTTTTTCTTTATCAGTTTCAGTTTTTAAATTAATGAACTTAAAAATTTTTTAGACTTTTTACAGTAATAGTAAAAAAACCCTTTGAATCGGGATAATTGCGAGTACCTATTATTATATTGACAAAGGTATAGTGAGTTTAGGATATATAAACGTACGAGACTCTGGTTTATATACGAACATGAAAATGATGAAGTATCACAATAAATAATATATAACACATTGAAAAAAGTATACAATATACTTTGGTCGCACCCTCTGTAAGTAGTTTCATTTTACATCAATGAAGGTCTCTGAGTAAGTCCTGTATACCATTTGGCATGGTTTCGACGTAAAAGATTATATTCACAAAAATGTGTATCAAATCCAACTAGAAACCCTTACGAATGTAAACGTAAGTAAATTCTTTGAAAATGACCGGTTGACACATAGTCCGTTTCCTAATCAGTGACCCCTAGTTAGTCACTTATAAATTTTATTTTTTTCTAAGGATAGCAGTCACGAGAGTAACTTAAATATAAGGTCTTACTTACTGTCCAATCTCCCTACCACTTCCTCTGTTATGTTTTATTTTGTTCATTTGTTTTATTAAAGTTCGTTATAGTTTCGCTGTCCTATCTTGTCCCACTACATTTGTCTTGCTGACCATACACCACGCCCCCACCCCCACCCCCCGCCATTGATCAAGTCTTTTCAGTGTGACTTCTTTTACTTACATTTGATGTTAGACTTTTTTCTCCTGTTCGGTTATTAAACCTCTTTGTTTTCCTCTTATAAGATTGACTATATAATCGTGTCAATTTTTCAGGGACACTTTGTTCTGTAAACTAAAGAAACTTCTTGTCTTTTTCTGGTACTCTGACCTCACATACTACTCACTTGTTACCTGTCCATACTCCCCTCCTCGTCACCCCGTGGTTCCATCTTTCTAAACCCAACCAGACAGGATCTCCCTCCCTGTACCGAATCGTAATGACAACGTACTACTATGGTTTTTCGTCTACCTGTAAATCAACCAAAGTAATAATTCAAGGACCGACGATACATCGAGTCAACCCTTTCTTAGACGGACGTTACGTCCTCTGGGCCCAAATAAAGGACAAAACCCTCCTAGGGGACCTCTTCCTTTATCGCTGGATAAGGTCATAAGAACGGATCTCTTGGGGTACCTGTCTCCTCGGACCGCCCGGTGTTGGGTACCCCAGTGTTCTCAACCTGTGATGAATCACTGATTTAATAATTCAATAGGTGACGACGGACGTAGACTACCCCGCCCCTACCTCCCACCCCCATGACCTAACAGAAGGATGGTGGTGTCAGTCCATGTGTATTTGTAATGGAACCCATTTGATGACGACTGGATTCACACTGGGGTTAGTGAAAATGCCGTCTCCACGATTCGGAACCGAATCCCTAATCTTGACCAGGTACAAATACAAAGTAAACTGTACGTGTCATAAAACCTTTTGTTTAACTTTACGAAAAGGTATAAGTTTTTAATCCGATAAATTTTTTTTTTACACCTAAATTTAAAGGAGGAGTTTTTAGTCTAGTAAACCGTTGTTTCTGGGACACGCACACACACGTGTACGTGAGTCAACATAGGTTAAGAAACTCTGGGATACCTGACATGGGTCCGAGGAGACAGGTACCTGAAAAGGTCCGTTCTTATGTCCTTATCCGACGTTAAAGGATGAACTCTCCTAGAAGGGTTATGTCCCTAATTTGGGCACACTACGGTAAATCCATTTATACGGTGTAAGGTGAAACGATGTCATGGATGGTATGGTATAATAAAATTAAAGTAAACTGAAATGAGTAAACGTGAAAGAAGAACCGTAGGGTGTCTGTTTCGTGCTCTGTACAAACAAGTTAAATAATTCAAATGTGATCCCTTACTTAGTTAGTCAAAAGAAAAAAATTAGTCAGACCAACGAGACTCCTCCTATCTAAGAAATATATACCCGTTCACACCGTGATTTCTTTGGTCAATATTACTTCATTCGGTCTTTCTTTTTGTGGTCATGTCATATGATTGTGTATAAATACCTTAAATCTTTCTACCATTACTGTTGGGACATACACTCTGTCGTTTTCTCTGTGTCTACATATCTTGTCTGAATACCTGAGACACCCTCTCCCACTCCCACCCTACTAAACCCTCTTACCGTGACTTTGTACATGTGATAGTACATTCTTTACTTAGCGGTCAGATCCAAGCTATGTCCTAATGTCCTACGAACCCCGACCACATACCCCTACTGGGTCTCTCTACTATACCTCCCACCACCCTCCCCCCAAGTCCTAACCCTAGAATACATGTGGGCACCGCCTAAGTACAATTACATACCGTTTTGGTTATGTCATAACATTTCATTTTTATTATTATTATTATTATTATTTTATTTCTCTTTTTTATGTCATAAGTTTCCTTTCCTTTACCTTCGAACCTCCTTTCGTCTCCGTTTCTCTTACTTCTATTCATCTACTCTGTGTGTTGTCCTGAAAGACCACCCAAACTACCACAACCGAACGTTGATTCCCCTTTTTGGACCTTCTAATTTATACTGAGATCCAAAGACTGAACGTTTACAAAGTCGGACTTGTATGACCAATTATACCCACTTTACTTTTTTCGAATCTTTAGTCTATTCCGATTTTACTACAGACAAACTAAAAAACCTTGATCAGTATTTGTCCTTAAACCTATTACAAAAATTAACTTTCCTGAATTATAGATTTTTAGATTGTGTAAATAAAGGTTAAGTACGTAAGTACGATTCACCGAAGTCAACACAGACTGAGACACACTGGACTACCTGAGATGGGGTGGTTCGAGGAGATAGACACACTAAAAGGTCCGTTCGTATGACCTAACCCATCGTAAAGTAAGAGGTCCCTTAGAAGGACTGGGTCCCTAGCTTGGGAACGTGACCTACACCTAAGAAATGACATACTCGGTGGTCCCTTCGGGTCAAGAAGAGTTTCGATACCAAATTCGTAAACTATCTCGAACATGTAACGGTGTAGGTATTGGTAAAATGATAACTACGATCAACCTATTGTATTCGTTATGGAAACTAAACCATTTTTTATATATATTATAAATTCGTATATATAATAAAACATTTAATAATGAAGTAGTCTTACGGTATAAACGTTTGAGGGACTTTTTGGTTGTACTTGAATGACTCACTATTTAAAAATCTCAACGTTTCTCGGGACTGTTAGTCGATTTAGGTTGATAATGAATTACGTTTACTCTTTCGGTTCCATCTTTCGACATTATACCGTACAGGTTCAAGTATGTTGACTTTATTAAATGAGGTGTACGTAAGTAAGATAATCAAAATTATCAAAAGTATGTAATTAGTAAACAGACAAGTCAATTCAAGTCAGTGAGTTAACACAGGCTGAGAAACACTGGGGCACCTGACGTCGTACGATCCGAAAGGACAGGTAGTGGTTGAAAACCTCGAACGAGTTGGAGTACAGGTAACTCAGTCACTACGGTAGGTTGATAGAGTAGGAGTCAGTAGGTGGAGAGAAGGACGGAAGTTAGAAAGGGTCGTAGTCCCAGAGAAGGTTACTCAGTCAAAAAGTCTAGTCCACCGATTTCATAACCTCGAAGTCGAAGTCGTAGTCAGTCAAGTCAGTGAGTCAGTACAAGCTAAATAACGTTGGGGTACCTGACCTCCTACGGTCCAGAGGAACAGGTAGTGGTTAAGGGTCTCAAATGAGTTTAAGTAGTGATAACCCAGTCACTACGGTTTGTTGGTAGAGTAGGAGACGGTAGGGGAAGAGGAGGACGGAAGTTAGAAAGAGTCGTAGCCCTAGAAAAGGTTGCTTAGTCGACAAGTGTAGTCCACCGGTTTCATAACCTCAAAGTCGAAGTTGTAGTCAGGAAGGTTACTTGTGAGTCCTGACTAGAGGAAATCCTATCTGCCCAACATAGAGGAACGACAGGTTCCCCGAGAGTTCTAAGAAGAGGTTTTGGTGTCAAGTTTTCGTAACTAAGAAGTCACGAGTCGAAAGAAATATCAGGTTGAGAGTGTAAGTATGTACTGATGACCTTTTTGGTATCGAAACTTATCTGGCTGGAAACAACCGTTTCATTACAGAGACGAAAACTTATACGACAGATCTAACCAGTATCGAAAAGAAGGTTCCTCATTCACAGAAAATTAAAGTACCGACGTCATTGGTAGACGTTTCTAAAACCTCGGGTTTTTTGTTTTATATAGTGACAAAGGTAACAAAGAGGTAGATAAACGGTATTTCAATACTCTGTCCTACGGTACTAGAAGCAAAAAGTTTACAACTCGAAATTCGGTCGAAAAAGTGAAAAGAGATAGTAAACGGTTCTGACTGTGTTAAAGTTTAACATAATATACATTGTTTCCTTAGTTATTCAATTCTAGTACGTGGAAATCATATAATTTTTTCTACAAATTTATAACAGGACGACCGTTTTATTGGGAAAGGGGGTATAGACAGTGTAAAATTATTACTACTTAGACAATCCCCTTCGTGTGACTGACTTTGGCGGGTGGGACCGGTCCGTGGTCCTCTAGGACTATTCTTTATGCCTTGATTATTCGGTGGTGGTTGGCCTTCTCAAGCCCTTTTCACCTTTCCTCTGTGGCGTACAGGCAGGTGAAGGGTCTTAACGAGAACGGTCGTAGTCAGAACCGACTCGTTACACACGTAGTGGTCCTTTCTGAGACTTAATCTTACTAACTGGTTTCTGGTGGGTCTTTGACTAGGGTAGTGGTATTTTGACCACCCTGACACTCGGTGCACCGTCTCGTCAAGAGGACCCAAGGGAATGAGATGACGAGAGGTGAGCCCACGGGAAAGGGTTATTTTAGAGAACGAAACAGTCGTATACACAGAGGAGTCTGTCAAGTAAAGACTTACAATCTGTTCTCGGGTCAAAGCCCGGGACCTTCCCCAGGGGGAAGGACGTTGTTTAGGTCACCGTTACAAGTAAAACATCAAATTTTAGTACCTCTTGATCACAACACCAGTCCAAAGTTAAGATTAAAAATGGGAATAAAGTCAAGTGACATTAAAAATAATTGAGTCAGATACAACAACCTTAGACTTTCAAATGACTCATGAATTTAAATTCCGATAACGACCAACATAAAGACAATGGAAAAATCAAGAATTCATTTTAAGATCATGACGTACAAAAATAAAATGGTTATAAAACAGGGAAAATACGTACGAAAAAAAGGATTCGACTTAACTTATCAATGTTTGTATTAACCTACACATGTTGAGGTTTCAAAAAGAATATGACTAAAATACATCCTTCGATTTGTCGACGGAGAGTTCCTTTGTTACTTTAGAAATAGTAGGACTACGTTCTCTTAATATAAGAAAACATCTCTTGATATTATCCATGATTTACAGTTTTTTTGTGTAAAGCTTGGGGAATTTTTAAGTCAAAATTGATTTTATTGATTCTTTGAGATATAATTCTAAACTTAGTCAAGATTACTCTACCTACTTTGACCTCGGTTAACATATCTCACTTCATTCGGTCTTTCTTTTCTTGGTTATGTCATATGATTGTGTATATATACCTTAAATCTTTCTACCATTACTGCGATTTACGCTCTGTCGTTTTCTCTGTGTCCACACATCTCGCCTGAAAACCTGAGACTCCCTCTCCCTCTCCCACCCTACTAAACCCTCTTACCGTAACTTTGTACATATGATAGTGCATTCTTTACTTAGCGGTCAGATACAGGCTACGTCCTATGTCCTACGAACCCCGACCACGTGTCCCTACTGGGTCTCCCTACAATACCCCTCCCTCCACCCTCCCCCCAAGTATAAACCCTTGTGTACATGTGGACACCACCTAAGTACAGTTACATACCGTTTTGGTTATGTCATAACATTTCATTTTATTTCATTTTTATTTTTAAAATTTTTTTTACGATTTTTTTTTTTTAATGACTACTAAGATCGGTCGTATAGACAGTCTTTTAAATTGAACCTGAAAGATTCTACAGAAGTGAAATTCATGAGGGAAATTTTCGAATAAATTTACTTAGGAAAACACTAATTTTCGGATAAAGGAAAGGAAATGTCAAATTTATTAACATTCAGTATCATAACCGGTGATTCCGGTGGGTTTGTGACTAAACACGACAATGACGACATGAAGTCAAAAGTTTGTACACGACAAGAGATTATGCGAAATGAAAGTCAGTAAAGTTAACGTGATGCAAGACCATATTTTCGGTCTTATGTAATAACCGTCGGTACATAAGATTCCTCTACTTTAACTAAAGATCCTATTTTCTAAGAGAAAGGTTGTGTAAAATCGTATTCGTCTATAATACTAGGTGTAAGGAATCCTGTCTGCTTTAGGTACGTTCATGTCTAAATCTATGTGTAGAATTACGGTGTCACAACTAAAAGGTATTTTTTACATACGTTTTTTACTTTACGTATATTTATGTCGTAAATCCTGACAGTGATGTCTCCGTCCATTCCTTTCAAAAGGATTGAGCTCAAAAATTGAAACGGAGTCACTCGGTTAACTTACAAGAACCTTTTCGTAGTACATATACCCCTCTGTCATAAATTAGTCTTTCTTGTCGAATTGAAAGTCTGGGACGTCCGAGGGCCTAACAGAAAAACCTTGACAGAGACTTCTGGTCCGCTATAGAAATTAACACTTGTTCGTTTGTGATCAGACTTAGTACACTTGTTAAGTTGTCTACTTTACTCTGTTCAAAAGAGACGTCCACCCAATTGTCGACGACGGTTTATGGAGAGAGAGGAGTGTAGAACTTCGTTCGGAATGTCGTCTATCCAACTTAGTAAAATGACGGTACTTCCGGTTCTCGACTTTTCAAGACAAAGAATACTTTTTTCACTAACTACGGTTTCAGATTTGGGAAACTAAGAGATCCTCTGTTTTGAAAACTAGGTGACTTTGTTATGACAAAGTAAAATATTCCATATAGATTCAATCGAGAGTAAGATAAAACGACTTAAACTTTAGTAACCTTTTTAATCGGGAGATTTAAATTAACGGATATTAAAACGATAGTTCTGTCGGGTAGTTTCACGAGATGTTTGTCTCCTCACTAACTTTTACTCTCTGTTCACAGATCGATAGACGTTTTGATTAACCTCGCGATTTAATCTTAGTGGGACAAAACGAAACGGATGAAGAGGAAGTAAACGTACAACACATGTATGGTGGGGGTTTTACGTAAAAAGAAAAGGTGTAAAGAGAGTGTAATACATTTCGCTATTGTGGTCTTACGTAGAGGTCCCGACTCGAACGTTAGTCAAACTAAAAGTTCTTAGTTTAGGGTTAACATCCTTTACTTGTGTTAAGTTCCTACAACAACTAGATATTTATACATTGACTTTCTCTTTTTTCTTTTTACCCTTGTTTCTTCATTGAACTTTAATTATGTACCAATAAACTCCTATAGAAACACTGGGAGTCTGGGAGTCTGGGTTATTCCACTGGCTAAGAGGATAAAGAGGACAGAGTCGGTTTTAATAGGAGTGTGTTCGAAAAATCATGTTAGTCAAGGAGTTAAAAGTGGGACGAAATTTTTCGTCACGAGTAGGATAAAGTTATCCACACTGAAGTTTATTACTACAATTAATCGTATTCTGTATATTGTTCCCCTCCCTACTTTTTTACCATATAATACAATACCCGAAGGGACCACCGAGTCACCATTTTTTAGGTGGACGGTTGCGTCTTCTGAACTCAAACTAGGAACCCAACCCTTCTAGGGGACTTTTTCCTTTACCGTTGGGTGAGGTCATAAGAACGGGTCCTTTAAGGTACCTGTCTCTCCGGACCGTCCCTTTATCAGACACCCCAACCTTTCCTCTACCTGTGCTGACTCGTTGACTCGTACGTACGTCCAACCTGACGACGTTGAAAACTACATAACAGAAGGATCTCAATATAAAAATGATTTTAATCACTGCTCCATGTTTTATCTCTACTTGTATGACACCATCAAAAGGTTAATTCCCTTAAGAGACTCCAATACAAAGTACTCCAACGTCCCGACTTGACTAGATGATCACACAAAGATTGATCCGTTGAACTTAAGTTTATTCACAAACGTAACGTCCCTAAGAGAAAAATGCTTAGTAAGTCTCTTATTTTTGACTACCTTATTAATACATAACCTTATAATTATTTAGTTTCTTTCTTCAAAACGGTGTAGTAAGAGATGAATGAGTTTACAAGGTAAGTGTCTTGTTCTTTCATCATACCTGTTATGTTTTATAATCTACTAAGTATTCTGAAAGTATATTAAAATGAACTGTGTATTATTATTTTTTTATGTAAACTTTTCCTTTTTTTTTGGAAAATTACAACTATTTTAAAAAAACTTATACACAAATAATAAAGTCTTTTTTTAATTTTTGTCGTGTGTGTGTGTGTGTGTGTGTGTGTGTGACTTGTCAAAAGTCGAGATCCAATACGGACGTCTTTTGTGTTGGAAGTTGTTCCGTCAAAAAACCAAAACCAAATACAAAAATTAAGGAATTATGGAATAGGTTCCCCCATACTCCTCTCTCCCACCAAGTGTCGTAAGTAGTGTATGACGTGGACAAAAGATGTTCAACTGAAGGGACCACCAACTCTACCATTTTCGCAGACGGATGTTACACCCTCTGGGTCCAAACTTAGGACGTGGTCCTTCTAGTGTACCTCTTCCTTTACCGTTGAGTGAGGTCATGAAAACGGACCTTTTAGGGTACCTGTCTCCTCGGACCGTCCGATGTAAGGTACCCTAGTGTACCTGTACTGATTCACTGAAGTGAAAGAAAGTGAAATACAAAAATCAACCTTCAGTAAGAACATGTTGAGAGTCGTCACACCCCTCATTCAGGATGAAATAAATTCCCCCATACTCCTCTCTCCACCAAGTGCCGTAAGTGGTGTATGACGAGGACAAAAGATGTTCAACTTAAGGGTGCCTAAAAGATTCTGAGTACATTTTATGATTGTACGAACACACCTGAAGGGACTAAAGAGTCCATCCTAACTGGTAGGAGGAAAAATACATTGATGACTTGAAACATTTCTACATTATACAGTACTTAGAAGTCTTAAAAATAGTCACAAAGGATTGTATAATTAGAAAGGATGGTATACAGTGAGTTGATGGTGTGTTAACGTAAGTAGAGTGTTACGATCGTTTAATTACGAGTTTTAAGAGGTTCGGTCCGAAGTTGTCATACACTTGACACTTGAAGGTCTATAAGTTCTACCTAAATCTTTTCCGTCTCCTTGATCTCTAGTTTAACAGTTGTAGGAAACGTAGTGACTTTTTCACTCTCTCAATGTCTTTTCGTAGACGAAGACGAAATAACTGATGCGGTTTCGGAAACTGACACACCTAGTGTTATTTGACACCTTTTAAGACTTTCTCTACCCTTATGGTCTGATGGACTGGACGGACGACTCTTTAGACATACGTCCAGTTCTTCGTTGTGAATCTTGACCTGTACCTTGTTGTCTGACCAAGGTTTAGTCCTTTCCTCATACAGTTCTGGCATATAACAGTGGGAGGAATAAATTGAATATACGTCTCATATAGTACACTTTGAGACCTGACCTTCTTCGTGTTCGACCTTAGTTCAAACGGTCCTCTTTATAGTCAGTGGAGTCTATACGTCTACTGTGGTGGGAATACCGTCTTTCTCTTCTTGATTTCTCGGTGAACTATTTTAATTTTCTCCTCTTACTTTTACAACCGAATTTTGAGTTGTAAGTCTTTCGCTTCTAGTACCGTATACCAGGGGAATGAAGTACCCTTTATCTACCCCTTTGCTACCTTTGTCACTGTCTGAAATTAAAACCCCCGAGGTTTTAGTGACCTCTACCACTGACGTCGATACTTAATTTTCTGTGAACGAGGAACCTTCTTTTAAATACTGGTTGGATCTGTCGCATCATTTTTCGTCTCTGTAATGAAGCGGTTGTTTCCAGGTAGATCAGTTTCGAAACCAAAAAGGTCATCAGTACATACCTACACTCTCAACCTGATATTTCTTTCGACTCGTGACTTCTTAGTTACGAAAACTTGACACCACAACCTCTTCTGAGAACTCTGAGGGAAACTATCGTTCCTCTAGGTTGGTCAGGTAGGATTTCCTATAGTCAGGACTTATATGTAATCTTCCTGACTACAACTTCGGCTTTGAGGTTATGAAAACGGTAGATTACCCTTCTTGACTGAGTAACCTTTTTTGGGGCTAAGACCCTTTCTAACTTCCGCTCGCCTCTTCCCCTGTTGTATCCGACTCTACCAAGTTACCGGAGTGATGGAGTTACCTGTACTCAAACTCATTTGAGACCCTTAACCACTCCCTGTCCCTCTGGACCTTATGACGTTAGGTACCTAACGTTTCGAAGTCCGTGCTGATTCGCTGTCTTGATTACGCAACGTTCGTCTGTAAAATGACTGACTCGGTGGTCCCTTCGGGGGATTGATTGATATGAAATTCGATAAACTTCTATTCCCGGTACAGAAAAAAAGTAGAATCACAAAAATAGAAGATCGTGTCCTACTTCGTGTGTCCTACACAAGTTATTTTGTTTTTGTACTCAGTTGTATAACGTTATTCTCTTGAGACTTAGAAGATTGGGAATGACTTTTTGTTAATTCACCCTTTAAATCTTCTATTGTGTATTTAGTATTTTCCTCTTTCATACGGATGACTTTTACTACACGTAACTTCTTTTGGTCGTTCGGTAGGTCCAAGAAAAGACCACCGACCTTCGTGTACAATTCATTTTGTTTCAGGTAAACTAATTTAACTTAAATTAAACTACTTATGGAGGAGATCCAGTCCATCATATTATTTGTCACACTTTCTTATTTATTAAAAGTTCATCACGTTGTAACAGACAGAAGTTTTAATCTCTTTATTTCGTTAACTATTTAATTTTATTAAAATGTTATGAGAACATTTTTACCAGAACACCCTACCCAAAATTGTTTACTCTATAATATTGGTTAATCTTCTTAGACTTCTTTCAAGTACTTCAATCACCGTAAACTTGAACCGGAACTGAACAGTATTCATTATAGTCAAAATCTCACACACGATCAAGTCTAACAAACGATGAGACTATTCGTTGTTGTTCTCCTTTATTTTACACCCCTTGTAAATAACCCGTTTCATGGACACTTCCTAACTCCCTTTCCATTGTTCTCATTCATCTTTCTTCGGATCTTTAACTAAGTCTCTTCTACGGATACTTTCTTCTCTCCCATGTAGTTTCCTGACTCATCCTTCTCGACTTTTAACGTCACTTCGAGATTCTCTTAGGGTCAGTCCGACGACGACGACGACGATTCAGTGAAGTCAGCACAGGCTGAGACACACTGGGGTATCTGCCGTCGGGTGGTCCGAGACGGCAGGGACCCTAAGAGGTCCGTTCTTGTGACCTTACCCAACGGTAAAGGAAGAGGTTACGTACTTTCACTTTTCACTTTCACTTCAGAGAGTCAGCACAGGTTGGGAATCGCTGGGGTACCTGACGTCGGATGGTCCGAGGAGACAGGTACCCTAAAAGGTCCGTTCTAATGACCTCACCCCACGGTAACAGAAGACTTTCCGTTCTAAATCTCGTTTAGTCCTGTCAACGTTAGTCCGTAGTCGACTCTCGTTGGGTCCTTCTGACTCACAGTCCGACTAAGGGTTTCCACACTGTCAGTCTCTTTTGGAGTTCTAGAGAGAAGTTTCCTCTAGACTCTCCACGTACGGGTACCTACCGTGTCTACCTCTCTCTTTCTTAAAGTCCTTTTCTTTGTTGTGTCAAGTTCTTTACCTCTGTGTATCGACTTTAAAAACCAGTACTTATAGTAGTACTCGATACTCAGTGGACACTGGAGAGACGATTTGTCACCGTTCGTTGAAATATCCAGATAACGATAAAGTAAAGGAACGAAGAAAAATATTCAAACAAATATGAACAACGAAAAAAGAGAACGTGGTTTCTTTTCCAGGGACATGGGTTGCAGGTAGTCTTAAAGGTTGGTACCAACTTCTTTTATGATTCCCATGAAAAAAGGAGAGTTACTGTCAATTGGTATCTCGGAATAGTGGAATAGTAGGGGTATTCGAGTAGTACGACACGTGAAGAGTGGTTCTTACATTTTAGTCGGATGAAGTAACGTACGATAAAAGGTTACTTTTTCACTTTCATATCAGCGAATCAGTACAGGCTGAGAAACCCTAGGGGTAACTGACATCGGACGGTCCGAGAAGACATGTACCTTAAGAGATTCGTCCTTATGACTTCACTTACGGTAAAGGAAGAGGTCCCCTACCTAGTAGGACTGGGTCCCTAGCATGAACCCAGAGGACGTAACGTCCGTCTAAGAAATGGTAAACTCGGTGTTCCCTTAAGATGGAGAAAAGGTTATCCTTTACATAAATTACAACTTGTTCTTATTAAGGTTGGTTCCTTTTCTCATTAAGGTTTATCAAGTGTATATCTGTACGACCCTTTTATAAACAAAGATGAGAACACGAGATCACAAACAGTTAGAAGATGTCTTTTAGCTCGAAACTGTCGACAAATTACACAGGTCAACCTTTATCGACAAAGGGGACTTTCGTCGTTCTCCGTGTACCTTTCTACAAGATTTATGAGAAAATTTGTACAGGACTGTTCTTAAATAGATATTCAAATTTCACTATGGATCCTACACCGTTAGATTACTATCGTGTGTACCCCAAGTTAAAACACTAAAGAAAACGAAAGGAGACTGTTACACGAGACGTGAGAGTTTCGGTACTTTTGTGGGAAATTTTCACGATACTAATGGTCAAAATAACCAGCTTGCTCACTGAAACAAGGTTGTTGTTAAAGAACGTGAAATTTTTGAATGAAGACCGAAACCAGGAGGACTAAAAGACAGTCGTGACCTTGTACTAAACGTCCCCGTCTATGTGTAAGGAAATTGTAAGAATGAATTACTTAGTTTCTGTCGACTTGGGTGTAGAGATTTTGTGTTAACCGTCCTTCGGACTTCCTTCGTTCACTAATGACTACAATGTAAAGTACCATGGTCCACTACCTACCAGGTCTCGGATCCCGTCGTCTTTGTTTCCCTGTCCAAAATTCTAGGAAGTCTCCTTTCTACCCGTAACCTCGTCTCTCCAAATGTATCGTCACATACTAGACATTTGTGGTACAAGTTCTCGATCCAAGAGTGACTGGCACAGTTGTACAGAGAACTCCAAAGGACTAACTCTTCAGTCCGTCTTTACCTGAATTTGCCATCTAACTTCTAACACCTCGACCTTCCGTACATATTTTCCCGGTTCCACGAATGGATAATCTTTGTAAGTGCTGGGGTACCTGACATCGGGCGGTCCGAGGAGACAGATACTTTAAGAGGTCCGTTCTTATACCTTCATCCCAACGGATAAAGGAAGAGGTTAAGGAGGGTGTGTTCCTAGAATTATGTTTTGTTGAATTTATAATGGTATAACATACCCTCATCTCCATCCCTTATTTTAGTCCTCTACCTTTGTTTAGGGTACGGAACATATAAAAATTAAAGATATTTTAAAACAGAGAGAAATACAAAAAATAAAACAAAACTTACAACAAAAATCGATACATAAATACGACAAGAAATATTACTCTTTGCGACCTGACCTTCTTTGTGTTCGACCTTAGGTCTAACGACCCTCTTTATAGTTTTTGAAGTCTATACGTCTACTGTGGTGGGAATACCGTCTTTCAATTCTCCTCGATTTTTCGGAGAACTACTTTCACTTTCCCCTCTCACTTTTTCGAGTTGTAAGTCTTTTACGTCTAGTACCGTAGACCGGGGTAGTGAAGTACTCTTTATCTACCCCTTTGTCACCTTTCTCACCTTTGTCACAGTTGTCACAGTCTGAAATAAAATCCCCCGAGGTTTTAGTGACGTCTACCACTGACATTGGTACTTTAATTTTCTGTGAATAAGAAACCTTCTTTTCAATACTGGTTGGATCTGTCATATAAGTTTTCGTCTCTGTAATGAAACGGCAGATTCCAGACAAATCAGTTCCGATACCAAAAAGGTAACCAGTACATACCTACACTCTCAACTTGACACTTCTTCCGACTCGCGACTTCTTAACTACGAAAACTTGACACCACAACTTCTTCTGAGAACTCCCAGGGGACCTGACGTTCCCCTAGGTTGGTTAGGTAAGACTTCCTCTAGTTGGGACTCTAAAGAAACCTTCCTTACTACGATTTCGACTTTGAGGTTATGAAACCGGTTAAGTACGCTTCCCAACTGAGTAACCTTTTCTGAGACTACGACTCTTCCTAACCCCCGTCCTCCTCTTCCCCTACTGTCTCCTACTCTACCGGCCTACCGTAGTGCCTGAGCTACCTGCACTCAGACTCACTTGAGGCCCTCAACCACTACCTGTCCCTCAGGACCGCACGACGCTAAGTACACCAGCCTTACTCAGCCTGTACTGATTCGCTGATTTGACTTGACTTGACTATCATCAACAATTAAGGTGTTTGTAAATTATTTTAATAAGAACTCTCATCTTTTTTTTAACTTTTATAAGCTTATGGACAGGTATGGAACAATACTACCTTTAAGTCATATGACGAAATAAAAAGGGATCTTTCCTTGTGAAAAGTGATACAGATTCCCCTTTCTCTAAAGGGAGACGACTCTAAACTCGACTTCTAGAAGTCTAGAGATCCATCAACGAGGTAGTCCCAGAGTTTTATCAAATGAATCTAATTTGCTTGGGGACTAATTAGATTAAATATAAGTTTTATCGTGTCTACACAGGAATTAAAGACCCTCTACTTAGGCGTAAGTAACAGGTAGTACATCCGATGTAAAAAATCCGGAAGTCTGAGTCTCGTTCTGGAAACGAGTGACCCCCTATTTCAGGACGATTAACACGCCGTAGACGATCCTAAACCCAGTTTTAGTTGACGGATAAAAGGACTGAAATATTTCTCTTCAAGATTAGAACAAACGTACGAAGAAATGAGTCGGAGTAGGACTAGGAATTTTTATTGAAGCTGTCTTGTTTCTTGATTTTGATTTATCTAATTTCAAACACTTCTGAAGAATACTTTATCATTATAAAGAAAAATAAAAAGGAGAAATCTTAACATATATAATAAGACAAAAAGGAAAGATAAGATTGTGGATGAAAGGAATCAACGGAGAAGGAAATCTTCAGTAGTCACATGACTGACACCTTTAATTTCCCGATCTGTTGTTCACTGAGTTGCATCTATCTAAGATTTATAAGTCAGAAGAGTAATTAGTGTATGTTTGGTAAAGTGCTTTAATGAGAGAAACAACTTACTGAATAATATAGTGACGGAAATGGTGGTAATGGTCGTCGAAGGTTTAAAGAGAATAGGAAACATATAGAGAAGAAGTATATTAAAAATAGAACAAGTGTGAAGACTTGAGAACTCCTAGAACGTGATTTAATTGTTTAACTAAGTGAAAGGAAACTTTCCGTTTGTGTATGGGGAAAACGATGAGAAATAAAGATCGAAATATACGTGGCAAGATTTTTGTCGAAATCTTAATTTAATTCTTATAACTTTATAAGAAGTGGTCGTTTGTGAAAAGGAGAGGTTGAGACTACATATTATTTAATCTATGGTTTCTCCATGTAAAGAAGACTTCATCGTCAGGAAATGTTCCGACTTGATCTTTTCCCTCACCTCCTTTACCGTCACCTAAGTCGTCGAGGTATCTCCTTCGCTCACGGTCCTTCTAAGTCTACTTCCTCTCCAGTCAAGTTCAACCCTTCTAGTCGTTCCCAAAGGACTACTTGGACGTAAAACCAAACTTACCTAACTACTTGACACGTAACTACTTACCCACCAAATTCACAACTCAATGTCCAAAGTACTTCGACGACTGTCCTTACCATGAGAGTCTCTCTTTACCTGTGTTTTCATTTGTCCCTCTTGTTTCGTATCTCATATCTTACAATTGGTTGTCAGACCAAACCTTACCGGTCTAATTGTTTATTTAAGACCAACGATATTAGACGTTCACTGAGAAGTTCTAACGTCCGTCGAGATTAGTTAGAATTCAATCCGGATTTTACCTTAATTTTACGTAAAAGAACTCTCGAGTTGTAAAAGAAGAATGAAATAAAACTCTAAAAAGAGGAGAAAGGGCAAACTTTCTACAAAAGGTTATGGTAGTTGATTAGACTTGGAACTGTTTATAACGTTACATTACAGTAAGTAGGTAAGTAAAAAACCGTACATTTGTAACTCACACACGAACACATGATTTAGTGAAGTGAGTACAGACTGAGGAACGTTGTGATACCTGACATCGGGTAGTTTGAGGAGACAGGTACACTAAGAGGTCCGTTATTATGACCTCACCCAACGGTACGGGAGGACGTCTCCTTATAAGGACTCGGTCCCTAACTTGGACACAGAGTAGAGAAAACAAAGGACGTTACCGTCTACCCAAGAAATGGTGATCATGGTGGACCCTTGGAGTACATAATCCATAAAGGCTAAATAGGGTTATTTCTATATCGATTTCTTTATGAAATTTTTTATTCATATTAAATTTGTTGCCGTGGAATGAGATAAGAAATATTTTATTTATATACCGGGATATAAAAAGTGTACTGTTTTGTATTCACTCAACAGACACTCTTTAAACAATATTTCAACTTTAACATCAGAAATCGTAAGCTATTTAGACAAAGTACAAAGGGTTTATTTGGACCTTCTTAAATCTGTCTAGTAAAATAGAAAGAAAAAAGAAAAAAAAAAGAAAATAAAAAAAAAGAATTAAAAATAAAAATGACATAAAATGAAATGTTATGACATAACCAAAACGGTATGTAACTGTACTTAGGTGGTGCCCATATGTACGCAAGGGTTTGTACTTGGGGGGAGGGTGGAGGGAGGGGCATTGTAGAAGGACCCAGTAGTAGCACGTGGTCGGGGTTCGTACGACATAGGACGTAGCCTGTATCTGACCGCTAAGCTAAGAATGTACTATCATATGTACAAAGTTACGGTAAGAGGGTGTAGTAGGGTGGGAGAGGGAAGAAAAAAGAAATAGTTTCTTATAATAAACGAAATAAAAAAAGAGAACCCCTTTAAACTTTATTTTCCTCCTCCTTCATTTTAAGTTTATTAGTCGTCGTTTTTCTCTTCTAATTTTACACTTAATATAAAGTTATTTCAATGATAATTTTGGTTGAGGTTAGATATTATAATGTTTCTATAAATCTTGACATATGTATATATATAAGGAAAATCTCATTCTTCTTTTAATATATACGAAGGAACTATAGATTAAACAATATGTAATTATAGTACCAACGAAATTAAAAGACTTCTCTAGTACTAAAAACTCCTTTTTTTAAATACAAAGAAGAGTATTTTGATACCTTTCTACAATGAAACCATATATTTTTCTATCATAAATATTAAGGTCGACCTTCTTTAACTTGAATAAGACGAACATTTCATGTCAAACCGTCAACTGACATCGTCGTATATTTACTTTACTTTCGTGAATCTAACAAGGACAAAAGACTCATTTGTCCGAAAAATGACGTCCTTCAGACTAGAGTCGTTATCGTGATATGTATGTATAGTTTTTGTACGTATACCAAAACAACGAACTCTATTAATCTCCATATTATATAGATAAAGAATCTTATCGAGACTCCTGAAACTCAATTATGTATTATAGTTGTTCTCCTATCCACTTTATTTTTACCTAAGATAGAAATGGATGGGGTAACAGTGGACGTTGAGGTCCTAAGTATGTGTAAAAGGAGTGTCACTTTCTACTAATTAGGTTGACCTCCACTCATTTTAAATTTTAGTCCTATCTAAGACTGACATCAGTGGTTTTTGGTCTTAGTATTTTCTGTTTTTTCCCGACACCTTTACGCGGCCTATTTTCCTCTGATTTCTCAGTCCTGGAGATTCACGTCACACATGCGAGTCATCGATTCAGTCCAGCCTGAGAACCGTTGGGACAATAGACATCAGGTGGTCCGAGGAGACAGGTATACTAAAATGTCCGTTCTTAGGACCTCACCCCACGGCAAAAGAGAAGGTCCCACAGAGGGGATGGGTCCCTAGGTCGGGTCCAGAGGACGTAGAGAACACGACCGTCCGTCTAAGAAATGGTGACCTGGTGGACCCTTCAGGTAGATTGACGTTATGAACGATATGGCCTGGAACATGATCTCCCTTTTCATCAGGATATTTTAATGCAGTAACCAAGTTTACTGTTTTGATTTTTTAAGATCTAATTACATCAGTAGTAATAACTTATATAATCTCCACTACTGGTATGTCACCGAGAATTTTTTTTTTTTTTTTCTTACGTTGACAAGAATTCTTTATGTGTAACTTTACGAACGCTGTACGGACGAGTCACGAGTGAGCGAAGTCAAGTCAGCCTGAGAAGATTCTGTGGTACGTAACATCGGACGGTCTGAGGAGACAGGTACCCTAAAAGGGCCGTTCTTATGTCTTCACCCAATAGTTTGGGAAGAGGTCCCCTAGAAGGACTAGGTCCCTTGTTTGGATCCAGAGGGTGTAACGTCCGTCTAAGAAATGGTGACTCGATAGTCACTTCGGGATAACTTTACAAATACTCGTTCATTCTTAACTACGAAAACTTGATACCACAACCTCTTCTGAGAACTAATAGGGAACCTGACGTTCCTCTATCTTGGTCAGTTAGGATTTCCTCTAGTCAGGACCCATAAGTAACCTTCCTGACGACAACTTCGACTTTGAGGTTATAAAACCGGTGGACTACACTTGTCGACTGAGTAAACTTTTCTGGGACTACAACCCTCTCTAACTCCCGTCCTCCTCTACCCCTGCTGTCTCCTACTCTACCAATCTACCGTAGTAGCTGAGTTACCTGTACTCAAACCCATTTGAAGTCCTCAACCACTACCTGTCCCTCCGGACCACACGACGCCAAGTACCCCAGCACCCCTCAGGCTGTCCTATCTCGATGACTTGACTTGACTTAGTATTACACACATTAAATTGGAGTTTACTAAGTCCTTTTTTTTTTATACAAACACATTCGTTTTCTCCGTTTTCCTTTTCGTTTATCTTTCCCTTTCTTATTTATTATTAGACCCATTTCTTTTTATAAAAAATGTTGAAAGGACATTAAAACTTTAATTTTTAATTTTTTATAATTAAAGGTCCTTTGCTTGATTTTGATATGATTTCCTTAAGAAAATTTTCTCTTTTTTTGAAGTTCTACTTTTGTGTCTTCTTTAAAAGAGTCTACTTTCATGTCTTTACGTCCTTTCTTACGTCTTCTCTTTCACGTTTACAGACCCATTAATGTTTATTAACAATCGACATAGTTTGTTTCGATCCATCAGGTCTAATAAAGGTTAATTTGTGTCTTAAAATTAATTGGGGGTTAATTTTATTTAAATATAAAATTTTTCTGTGTACTCTCATTATTGTGTTTTTTACCTTCCCTTATTTTCATTTTCAAAAGATTCAAAAAAAAAAAATTGAAACTACGTACTCCACTATTTCCATTATTAAGTATCTCTTAGATAAAATAGTTCTCACTTATAATATTAACAACCAAGGTTGTTATCGCACTTTCACTTTCATAAGTCAGCACAGACTGAAAAACACTGGGGTACGAGACATATCAGGTACCTTAAGAGATCCTGTCTTATGACCTTACCTATCGTAAAGGGAAGAGGTCCCATAGCAGGGTGGGTCCCTAACTTGGGTACAGAGGACGTAACGTCCGTCTAAGAAATGGTCGACTCGGTGCTCCCTTCGGGTTCTTATGACCTCACCCATCGGATAGAGAAAAGGACCCCTAGAAGGGTTGGGTCCTTAGCTTGACCCCAGAGGTCGTAACGTCCGCCTAAGAAATGGTTGTCAATAGTCCCTTCGGGGCAAGGTTGTTATCTACTCCTTTTATTATACATTGATTGTTTAATTATCCTCTCCGTTAATCTTACTGTTTTAGAGAACGAATGGGACTTTATTTCGTTTTTGTTTAATTTTTTACTTTTCTTATCAATATAGTTTATATTTTGTTTTTAATTCAGTATGTACATTTGGAGATTATGGTTACTATATTTACCTCGATTTGTTGAATTAAAAAGGAATCTGGATAATTATACAACGTAGGATAATTGTCTAAAAAGATTATTAATTTGTAGGTACGTAGGACCAAATTTGGAATCATCTAATATCATATAATAAAAGAATTGACATCACAATCCTATAAAAGTGACTATAACACAAATTCTAAAAGTAGTTAATATTAAAGAGTTGTACAAAAAATGATATATTCCGTATCTTAACTACTACAGAAGTCGATTAACTACTACAGTTCGGTGACAGAAGAGTGAAGGTATCGAAACTAACTCCGTCTCAAAATAAATATAAATAAATAAATGAAAAATTTAAAATTTTAGAAATTAAGTAACCCAAAGGAACTTACCGTTACACCAAAAGTAGATAGGTCGGTTGAACGTAGAGGATGGAGGTGACTAAAATATTAAAAAAGAGAGAGTCACTAAAGATAGTTTATGGGATAATACACGAACACCGAAAGAAACATAAATAAAACGAAAACCAAGTATTTTGAAGAACGTAGGTACCTGGCTTCAGAAAGTAAAGAGTAAATCTATTCAAAAGTAGTGATAGAGACGTCTATGCCAAAACCGAACTAAAAATAGAAAAATGAAACACTGACACACAATTGGAAGAGTAAAAGACTAAACAGAGGATACAGGAAAGTAGTTATAAAGTAAAAGAAGGAGAAATACGAAATAAAGCTTATAAAATACATCAATAAAAGATGAAATGATTGTGGGAGAAGACGATATAGATTATTTGACCATTCGATATATAACTGAAGTGTCAAAATTAATAATATGAAAACAATTATGAACAAATGTAAGAAAAGGTACATATTTTAAGAGAACAATATAAAAATATAAATAGAATAGTAAGTTTTTAATAATTAGTTCCAAATTATTTTCAGACATGAAGTATTAAGGTTATAGATCCAGTCAAGACCCAGACAAAGATGACAAATTACAAAACCAAAAACCAATACAAAAGGACGGAAACCGAAAGGACAATTTAACATTGACTTACGACCCATACGACATATGATTTAATATCTCTAAGACAAGTTACAATATAAGAAGGTTTCTTCTATATGTGAATAAAAACTGTCTATTAATTTCATCCCCTTTTAGTGTCTTTAAAAGTAAATCTTAACTCGATTAGACTTTGGACTCCTGAAAAGATAAAGGACAAGTGGAATGAAGACACGATAATGAGAACGTAAAAGGTGTCATGAAAAATGATTCCTATAATTTGAGGTAAAAAAAAAAAAAAAAAAAAATCTAGAACGGTCTTAACATATGATAGTTATCGGAACGAACCGACGATCGTCAACTCAACGGAGAAGAGAAGAGAACGGGGTAAATGTTTGGAGTTTAATGGAAACTTCCTTTTCGTAATCCATTTCAGTTACAAAAGGAAAGAAAGGGTTTAAAACCGGGGAGTTTAAACCGAGTAAACCTTCTGGACGTTTAGTTTAAAACAGAGGGATCAGTGTACTGAGATAGTTTTTGAACCGAGTATAAAGGTCAGAGAATAAAGGACGAGTCTAAAAAATTTTTTAGAAAATTCGGAATGTAGTAAATAAATAATCTTTTTCGAAAACTTCATTTTGTACCGTAGAGTTACATAAAGGGATGAATATACTCAAAGGATCTTGTGGACATTGTTTCACGGTTTTTGACTCACCGGATTTTTTCGTCCTCGAATAACAGAATATTAAAACCTCTGATTATCAGGTTTTAGTTCCGCAACCGTCACGACCAAGGAAGACTTCTGACACTCCTTTCCTCAGTGAGGTACACAAAGAATTTAAATACAAGGAACCGAATATTTACATAGTGAGATTAGGGACAAAAGTAAAAGTGTTCAGTAAGAGAAACACCCGTAGACAGAGGTTCAAAGGGAAAGATTGAATTAATGTTAACGTTAGTGGGATAAAGGTTTATTGTAGTATAAGACTTCATGACTCCCGATTCTATAGTTATATACTTAACCTCCCTCCTGTATAAGTTTGGTATTGTGATATGAGTTTTGAGACCAAGAAGTTCAGGATAGATAAGTCCATACAGAAATTATAGAAGTTTGTATAAAACGTAAAATAAGTCGAAAAGATTAACAAGAATTGTCTTATTAAGTTGACGACTGTCCAGTAGTTATTACGAGTATTTACCTTCAGAGTCCAAATTAGGTTGTAATAATTAATCAGTATCTTTGTAGTTAAAGAGTTGGAAGAGATTTTCTCTTTATATCTTTATCTTAACCCTCATAGACAGGGTTAATAATAATCAAAGGCAAAATGAACTATTAGGAAAATGGTCAAAAACTAAAGATTTATGGATTCAATAAAACTCTCGATATCCTCCTAAGACAAACTACTAGTGTTACTTTCCTTCTACTGGTCTTACCGTGGATTCCTGAGACAGACAACCAAAAGAAGTCCGACACTTTAACATCTTTTTACTATGTAAAAGAACAGTACTCACTTCAGATTTAAAGTTCCGATATCTTACTCACCGTTAACCTTTCCAAGGTTTCAAGTGGATCCTTGAACCTACCTATTTCTAAAACTGTATAAAATGTTAGAAATAGTCCTATCACTATTTGTTATTCTATCTACCCTACTCCCACACCCTTCCTCCAGGTTTCTCCTCCCCCGTATACATATACATCGACTAAGTGAAGTAACATGTCGTCTTTAATTGTATTGTAACATTTATTTGATATAGAGTTATTTTTTTTTATTTTTATGTTTCAACGTTTTCATTTTAACCGTTACAGTAAACTTCGTCTACGTGTTTTATGTCGTTTCTTAAAGGTAGTTTATCGTTTGTTGAGGTAGAATATAGGATTTTGTCGTGACGGTACCGACGTATCTATTCACTGTCGTCGTGACCTAACTGGACAAGGGAATAAAATACACGAATAAAACCAACATATTATAGTCATGTTTCGAGAAACTAAATAATATAAGTTTCCTTCAGTGACGTGATGATGATATTGAGAAGTATTGTTTAAGTAGAGAACACTCTTTTCTAGGTCTATAAAAAGTCTTTGCATCAGGTTGAGATTATTATTGCTACAAATTATCTATTTCCTATCAAGACAATGATAAAAGAATAAAGTATATATATTTAGACGAAAAATTTCTAAAGTATAAGTGAACAAAATAACGACGAGTGGAACTTATTTCGTTATATAGTTTCACGAATTCTTCAGTCAAAAACTAGTCTAGATCTAAGTTTTTGGGGATCTTGTACTTTACAATTCACTCTAGTACTCATTCAAATAAGAGTGAGACACTAAGTCAAGTCAAGTCAACGAGTCAGAACACGATGAGAAACACTGGGGTACTTAGCGTCGTGTGGTCCGGAGAGACAGGTAGTGGTTGAGGGTCTCAAGTGAGTTTGAGTACAGGTAGCTCAACCACTACGGTAGGTCGGTAGAGTAGGAGACAGTAGTGGAAAAGGAGGACGGGGGTTAGGGAGGGTCGTAGTCCCAGAAAAGGTTACTCAGTTGAGAAGCGTACTCCACCGGTTGTATGACCTCAAAGTCGAAATCGTAGTAAGGAAGGTTTCTTTAGGGTCCCGACTAGAGGAAATCCTACCTGACCAACCTAGAGGAACGTCAGGTTCCCTGAGAGTTCTCAGAAGAGGTTGTGGTGTCAAGTTTTCGTAGTTAAGAAACCGTGAGTCGAAAGAAGTGTCAGGTTGAGAGTGTAGGTATGTACTGGTGACCTTTTTGCTATCGGAACTCATCTGCCTGAAAACAACCGTTTCATTACAGAGACACTAATGTATAAAAATTTTTTATCTACCGGGTATCAGAACAATATTTCTAATTTTACCTATTGTATTGAATTCAAGAACCATCTGACGGAGATTGTGTAATTGACTAATTTGTTACTCGATAATAATAATTACTTATTTATATTGAACTTGGTGTAAAGGAGGAAATAACGTCTTACTTACGACAGAAGGTCTGTGTACAAACGAATTAGAGTTTTGTTTGTATATATATGTATACTTTCACTTCAGCGAGTCAGTACAGGCTGAGAAACGTTGGGGTACCTGTCATCGGACGTGGTCCGAGGAGGCAGATACCCTAAAAGATCCGTTCTCATGACCTCACCCAACGGTAAAGGAAGATTATATATACATATGCACATGAATTTACATAAATATATACATGTATAAGTAACTTAAAGTCATTTGAATTAACTTGACCCTTTTTTTAGTATTTTCCCGATGCAACCGGTTTTTCAATTTCTACAATACTAACAGTTTATTAATTCTTGTTTTCGTCTTGGTAATTTCGAAATCCCTAACGATTAGAGGTGTCCTTCTTATACTCTGTTTCGTTGTAATCTTTACAGTACGACTCTCTATTAAAACATTATTTCAGAAGTCAAGGTGACTGAAGTAACACTAAATAAAAAATACTTTTGTGTCTAAAATTTATAAAATCATAACGATTATAAACCATTTTGTAGTTATTATTTTTAGATTTTCAAAAAGGACAAAATCAGTGGTAATAAAATTCTATAAACGTCGTAGGACTTTATAAAATAAAGATAGAAGGAAATAAGGTTGTTTTACCTAAACTCCATCCTTAGGAAATCATATTGTCTTGTTATATCTGACTCAAAACCACTTATTTAGAGACCATTGGATAAAACTTTACTTTTGGTAAGTTATATTTATTCTTGACTAAATTCACTCTCGTTGCACATACTCTTAGTTTTAAATAAAGAAAAGACAGTATTAATAAAATGTGTCCTTCTATAATGGCTCCTTATCAAAACTTATGTCAATATATGAGTAAGTAGTGACTATTTGAAATATATGAATGCTTAGATACTAAATTTACAGTCAAGGTATATCGAAGAAGATATACCAGAAAAGTTAATAAACGTCTCACTTTTCATTTCGAGTCACTTCGTTCAAATAGTCGATTTTACAAAAGTGACTACCCACTAGTTCGGTTTGAATCGAAGGATCTAGGGTGAGATCTTTAAGAGTTGTGTATTATAATTGTAAAGAGAAAGTTAGAACGGATTATTGTTAACATCATGAACATTACTACTAACAAGATCCCTTTTTGTTTTCATAAATTAGGACTTTCTACGAGGGATCTAGGGAAATTGATTCCTGTAAAGTTTTGTGTATAGGGAGGGAGGATATAAATAGGAGTTAAACAATAGGAGGAACAGAGATACCGTATGTGTTAAATAAAAGGAAGGAGATGATGACTCTTGACCACACCAAGAACCCACACTGTGTTTTATATGGTGAAGTCTAAACAGAAAGTGGGAGTTGATCGTGAGTAAGATAAGCCTTTAATGAAAGGGAGGTGACTTGGAGGAAAATAATGACTTCAAAGACAGTGGTTAGTATTACTTGTCGACTTCAAATAATGTATGATAAATAATATCGAGGAACTGATCTAGAAAGTATAACATTCCGTCTCTTTACACATACCCTAAACTACGTATATCGTAGTAGTTTTCGTCCATGATAAACTGTCTTGTCGGGGTAGTAACCAGTATTTTACTCGGAAAATGAATCCAGACAACTTTCTTTTCTTCCTCCCTACAAGTCGAGTCCCGGTACCATAGTTGTACTTTCTTTCCCTTGTTTCGTTATGTAAACAAGGTGTAACCTCGTGTCTGTCACTTATACAATAATAGTTCTAGGTTTACCCGGATAGTGAAGACTAGTTTTTTTTTCGCTGACCTTTGTTTCTAGAGGAAACTACACAATCAAAAAAAAAAAAAAGAGAACTGAAGGATAATACCTTATACGTGGAAATCAAGAGAACGTGTGAAGAGGAGAGGAAATTTGTCATCAAATTTTTATATTAGTCACATATATATTAATATTGAATATTGGTTCATTGCAGATACTGACATAAAGAAATGAACACACGGAAAGATGAAAGGATTTAATTATCCATGATCACCATTTCTTAGGTGGACGGTCACGTCCTCTACATTCTCCGCACCCAATCTAGGGACCCAGTCCTTCTAGAGGACCTTCTCCTTTACCGTTGGGTGAGGTCATAAAAACGGACCTCTTAGGGTACCTGTCACCTTGGATCACCCGATGCCGGGTACTCCAACGTTTCTCAACCTGTACTGACTTCGATGAAACGTGAGTGTGTGTTATTAACGAATGTAAAAATAAACGATATCGTCCAGTAAGATACCAGTATATTAAAAGGTGTACTTATTTCATACAACTTACATGAGTAAGATAAACAAAATATCTCTTGAGGGAGAGTTTCTTATAAGTTAAGTGTTTAGTTAAGTCTAGAAATAATAGATTAATCGACAGTACAACCTGTAAGAGAAAAAATAACACAAATTATATAAATGGTACCTAGGATAAAGGGGGAGAAAGAACTAAATACATAAACGAGACGTCTTGGGTCATTCTCGAAAGACTCCTCCATACGGTCAGTGTCTTTGTAAAAGTCAGGAAAGGAGGGGATTTTACATATGAGAAGTACTGGTATACACCCAACCGGTCAATAGGTTAAATCTTTTGACAGTTCCATAACAAGGTGACGGGTGGTCTTAGAGTTTAACGATGACTGTAGTAACTCTTCAGACTGAGGTACTACTAAGGATAAAATAAGATACACGAAGAAAAGGAGGGAATTAAGAAAATCGTAGAAACGAAATAGGACACATAGGACTTTTAAATGGGGTCTGGATGATACAAATAAGTAACAAAAGAGTAATTATGTAAAGTTCACCTTCATGTGTAGAACCTAAAACCTAAAAGAGTATTACGGAATCTAGTGAAAAGAGGACAAAAGGGTAGAGAGAAGGACTTTACGGACAAACGGTTCAAAACCTGGGTGTTTTTGAAAAACTTGACTAGGTGTCAAAAGAATAGAAACGAAAAAAAAATTAGAGGAATTAAGGATGTTTTAAAGAAATTAGTATAGAGGGTTTGGATAACAACAAGTCAGCGAGTTAGCACAGTCTGAGAAACGTTGGGGTACCTGACGATGTGCGGTTCGAAGGGACAGGTAGCTGTAGAGGGTCTCAAACGAATTTGAGTACAGGTAACTCAGTCACTACGGTAGGTTGGTAGAGTAGGAGACAGTAGGGGAAAAGGATAGAAATTAGAAAGGGTCGTAGTCCCAGAAAAGATTACTCAACCAAGGGGTGTAGTCCACCGGTTTCGTAACCTCAAAGTCGAAGTCGTAATCAGGAAGATTACTTATAAGTCCTGACTAAACTAAAGGAAATCCTAACTGACCAAACTAGAGGAACGTCAGGTTACCTGAGAGTTCTCAGAAGAGGTTGTGGTGTCAAGTTTTAATAGGTAAGAAGTCACAAGTCGGAAGAATTACCAAGTTGAGAGTGTAGGTATTTACTGATTACTTTTTTGGTATCGGAACTGATGTGTCTATAAACAGACGTTTCATTACAGAGGAAAAATTATACGACAGATCCAACCAGTAACGAAAAGAAGGTTCTCTGGTTCGCAGAAAATTAAAGTATCTCGTCAATGGTAGACGTCCCTAAAACCTCGGATTCTTTTATTTGAGACAGTGACAAAGGTAACAAAGGGGTAGATAAACGGTACTTCACTACCCTGATCTACGGTACTAGAAGTAAAAAACTTACAACTTAAAATTCGGTCGAAAAAGTGAGAGGTGAAAGTGAAAGTAGTTCTCCGAAAAATCAAAGAGAAACGAAAGACGGTACTCCCACAACAGTAGACGTATAGACTTCAATAGCTATTGGTGTTACAGACAAATAAGAATCGATATACAGACATGGATCATCATTCTGTGACTTTTCCACTAAACGTCCAGAAAAACTTATCCATTTCAAGTAGGAAACGACCTTAAGTGACATTAATTGGTCTGTCACTCTAAATAAAAAATGAACCCTACAAAGTTCAAAATAAAAGAAGATGAGACCCTATAAAAGTAAAGAGGTCTTCATGTCTACGTGAAGAGAGGATGGACGTATCAATATTTGAGAAAAGGACCGAAAAACTTATTACACTATTCCAGTGAAATTAGTTGCGTTTCAAAGACGTTTTTAAGGACGAATCCTAGCTCACATCGGTCGATCAGTAGGGAAATAACGACAGAGGTTCAGACCTTTGTAAGATGAAATCAACGATAGAAAACACTTAAGGGTCAATTTGTCAGTGTTCCACCTTAACTCCTTTACCCCCGTATATTAACAAAGATTACGTCTAGATATTGTTGATATAGATTAAAATTACATGAAGGAAGAGACTATGTTTTCAGAGATTAATAGTTCGAAAGGTACAGTACCTTTTACCAATTATAGAAAAACGATAAAGGAAGTTATATGTAGATGTAAAATTTTAAAGAAAACGATTTAGTCTTTGGTAAGAAAGACGGAAGGGAAAAACATATAACAAGAAATACCATTATCTTGGGATTTGAAAATAATTTCGTCCCAAATATTCAAAGAATAAGAATAAGAAGTACATACCACACACACACACACACACACACACACACACACACACACACACTATCTCTTTCACTCCCCCTCTATTTAAATAACCTCCTTTTACTTCTTGGAAGAAATCAAAACGTGGAAATTTAATTTTAAATCTTTATCTAAAGATTAATCGGAACTCAGTCCGAGAATGGATTTGTAGATTAATGGGTAATTCATCATTGTCTTTCATGTTACCCATAATATCAGAGAGTCATATACTTTGAATTTTCCTTTTTATTAGTCAGTAAAAGGCATCTTAGATCATAACACAACCCAAAAACAACAAAGAAAAATTAAACGTGGGTAAAGAGATCTGTATGTTTCCTAAAAAGAATACTGACATTGAACAGGTCCAAAGTTCATTCTTGTCACATAACTCGATTCATATCGAGTATAGTCTTATTTTGTCCAACCGGAGGGGTCTTCTCGTTATTTTCGTGTCTAGACCGAACTTATATACGGTGTCCTTCATATAAAATTAGTCTGATACAGTCAAATCTAACGTATCAAACACAAATAGTTTACAAGAAAGAGATTTTAAGTAGTTCTATTAGACCAGAAATCTCTATTTGGTAAATTGTATCACGAATTCTCGTACTCAATATCTCGGTCTAAAAATCAAAACGTAAGAGTGTGTAGACAAAGTATTGATTTCACTCATAAATATCAAAGGCACGAAGTTCAAACAGTTTTATCCTTACGGTGACTTTTAAAGAGATCTCTACGATACTCAAAGGTTAGTAAAATTTGTATATTTTGTGAATCCTGTTATACGTTATTTATAATTTCTAATGAAAAATGTTGTCTTGGTTATAACAAAAGATTCAACCCTTAAAACTGGTATTTAAGAAGATACTAAATATTCTCGACAATTGAAACTGAAATATCCGAATATATTTATTGGGTGTCAGAATATTTTTTTTTAGAATTTGATAGTTTATTTATAAATCGTATTATAACGGTGGTTGTCGTAACGATATTCACCTTAATACTAATTACCAAAACTAATTCGTATTTAATTCTTTTGTTACACAAGGATTCTATGACACGTACGTGTGACTTAATACCCTTTCCCCTTCTCCCTTATCTCTTCTTTCCTCGGTTCCTGTACTCAGGTAGCAACCGACGGTAGTTGAGTTCTTCCCACGACGTCCTGGAGTGTCTTTCAAACGATAGAGTCGTCTTATGTAATATGACACTGTAATAACTCCTTCACCCATATCATCCCACACCTCCTTTAACCATTTGACAAGTGAAAGAAAATTTTTGTTTTACATTGACAAAAGTAGGACATTTACGTCTCAAGGTTTCAGAGTAAGGATATGTTGATTAAAACGAGAAAAGTGTACGTAAGAGACTTAAAAATATAAATTAGTCTACAGTTAGTTAGATTGATAGTCAATTTGGTCCACAATTAAGGTTTTAGGTTACAGTCTACTTTTAACCAAATTTTAAAAATTCACGATTCAACCATTTATCTTTTCACCATTTTAAGGTTACTCCGATAGTCCTTTACAAAGAGTACTTGTGTCTCCTAGAACCCAGTAATAAAGGAAGAACCTTAAAAAAAAAAAAAAAAAACCAAGAATATATCTACGTCAGTTATAGTAAATAAATTTCAATTTTAATGAAAAATTCATAGTCTTATAGTTATTTTAAACATACTTCGTCAAACAAAGGAAGAATTTAAAAATGTGTATATTTATATACATTTGTTTTATTAAAATGGAATGTGACAAAAGGATTCCTTTTGTTGAGGGATCTAATTTGTCTCAAATTTTAGTAAAAAAAAATTTTGTTCTAAAGACATCTCTCCTAATAAAAAGAATTAAACTTGAAAAATCTTTTATTTTAAGTCACGGTTAAGAAGACGGTCTTCAAAGAGTCTATAATTAAAGAGGTAGACTATTAAACTCTTTCTTTTACCCTGTGTGAAAGAGACTGAAAAGAATTTTCCGTCAGACAAAGATTACAAACTTAAGTTTGTAATTATTGTCATTAGTTACTGAGTATTTTGTTATAGATTTATGATTGTACGTACGACTTACTAAAAGGTTTCACCTTTGAGACGTTTACAATTAGACTTTCCTGTTTCTCACACTAAAGGTATTGGTCAGTATACGACCATTGCTAAACTGTTGACCGAGGGTACCTTCTTTTCGAGACTAAACATCACAAAATGGTTACAGACACTACATTTATAAGGGAGGTACCGAGTAAAGTTCGATGACTTCACTACAAGTGGTCGAGCATATTAAGTACTTTTGAAATTGTTAACAAACTGAGATAACATCGTGATGTGGGTAACACATCCGGTTTCTATGTCATACTTAAAGACGACAACTAAGGTTAAATACTTAAGATCAAAGTCAAAGATAGTTCTTTGTGGACTTCCATGTTTTGAAATTATATTTCAAATAAAATTATACCACCACACGAAATTGTTTCATAGAATATAAAGAGGAGTTTTTAAATGTAAAAGTAAAGATAGTGTTAGAAAATACCTACAAGTCACATACGAAATGATACATAAAGTGTTAAGATTATAATGAGTAGGGAACTCGACTCAGAATATGAGTCTACCATATTAAAACGATCATGAAGTAAAAGGTTATCACACGAAGTAAGACCACGAATAAGTAATATTCGTTCTGACATACGTATACACACCCTCCGTGAGACCCACTAAGACGATAAGTGCCCACTAATATTATTACCACTATTATTTACACTCAATACTAAGGTGGGGATAAGAAGGTTTTACAGACGAGAAGGAGTTTCATTATGGGCATTTCAGGTTCAATCAAAGTTTCGTTAAGTGTTTGTGAGACCTTAATTCTCTGTTAAGGTTTCAATGATTTTTTATTCTAAATTTATTTGTAGAGTAAATATCTATAACTTAACCGATTAATCGATGTTGTTTGATAAGAAACCAGTTTCCACTTAGTTTTACAAATTAAATCATTTTTACTCTTTCAATTATATAAAAAGTAACGTTCATTATAAACAGAGTTCTTACAATGAGAATCAATTTGGTTTTGAGTAAGAAAGACGAAGAATGAAAAAAGGGAGGAATAAGATGTAACACACCGTAAAAGTAACAATTAACCAAACAAGGGAAATATGAATAAATTAAGATCGTGGCGAGTTCTACTAGAGAGTTTGATAAGGCGTAGTAAAGTATATGAAAAAAAAAAGAAAATTCTTTTGGGCATTTAGATTATGGATATAGTCACTAAAAGATTGTGAGAAATAAGTTGCGTGGTTCAATGACCTCAGGTTTAAGGGAATATTTTCACAATTTTACTCTTGAAAGAGTTCTAAAAAGTAAGAGATGGATAGAGAGTCTGTAGAGTTGTAAAGTCTAGGCTTAATTATTGATAAAATTTGTGTGTACTACTACAAAATATATTGAAAGGTATAGTTTAACAGGTCGCAATCGATTACTACTATCTTAATAACACTACCAATTTTATAGTTCACTGAATATTTGACGTCAGTTTCGAAACCTATGTAATACAGTTAGTCAAAAGTAAATAGACTGTTTCACTAATACATTAAATACCTCTTTCGTTAACTCTGAATGCCTTTAGGTCTTTGTTATATCGATCATTCACCTTTTCGATCTTAATTTGGTTCAAGGTAGACTTAGTCTCAGATAAAAGAAAGGTATTATGGTATGATGTAAAATTTTAATTATTTAGTGACTAATATCATGGTATTGGTACGAGTCAAGTCAAGTCAAGTCAAGTCAGCGAGTCAGCACAGGCTGAGAAACGCTGGGGACTTAGTGTCGTGCGGTCCGGAGGGATAGGTAGTGGTTAAGGGTCTCAAGTGAGTCTGAGTGCAGGTAGCTCAGTCACTACGGTAGGTCGGTAGAGTAGGAGACAGCAGGGGAAGAGGAGGACGGGGGTTAGGGAGGGTCGTAGTCTCAGAAAAGGTTACTCAGTTGAGAAGCGTACTCCACTGGTTTCATGACTTCGAAGTCGAAGTCGTAGTAAGGGAGGTTTCTTTAGGGTCCCGACTATAGGAAGTCTTACCTGACCAACCTAGAGGAACGTCAGGTTCCCTGAGAGTTCTCAGAACAGGTTGTGGTGTCAAGTTTTCGTAGTTAAAAAGCCGTGCGCCCGAAGAAGTGTCAGGTTGAGAGTGTAGGTATGTACTGGTATCCTTTTTGGTATCGGAACTGATCTTCTTGGAATCAACCGTTTCATTACAGAGACGAAAACTTGTACGATAGATCCAACCAGTATTGAAAAGAAGGTTCCTCATTCGCAGAAAATTAAAGTACCGACGTTAGTGGTAGACGTCACGAAAACCTCGGGGTTTTTATTTCAGACGGTGACAAAGGTGACAAAGGGGTAGATAAAGGACACTTCACGACTCTGGTCTACGGTACTAGAAACAAAAGACTTACAACTTGAAATTCGGTTGAAAAAGTGAGAGGAGAAAGTGAAAGTAGTCTCCGAAAAATCAAGGAGAAGTGAAAGACGGTATTCCCACCACAGTAGACGTATAGACTCCAATGACTATAAAGAGGGTCGTTAGAACTGAGGTCGAACACGAAGAAGGTCGGATCGTAAAGAGTACTACATGAGACGTATATTCAATTTATTCGTCCCACTGTTATATGTCGGAGTTGCATGAGGAAAAGGATAAACCTTGGTCAGACAACAAGGTACAGGACAAGATTATGTCCAATTTGAATTTGAAAATGGAAATAATAAATGAATAAGGGTAGAATTCAACTTGTCAAACAAATAATAGGTTTTAAAAAATTTCTGAAGTCCTAGTGATTTTGGAGTGACACAGAAACATTACAATATTACCGTAAGTATACGAAACTACAATCTCGATAAGACCTGAGAACTAGGAAATATAAGACTTTCTTAACCACTTCCTAACCACTATAAAGAAAAAATTTACAAACTATTTTAAGTGATCCTGTAAATAGTGTAGACTAGAAAATTCACACACACTCTCTCTCTCTTTCTCTTTCTCTTTCTCTCTGTCTCTGTCTGTCTTCAAAACAACATTACATGTCTCATCACGAATCTAAAAGACTAAATATAACATAATCGAATAATCAACGTAAAAAATTTCTGCAAATAAAGTAAACTCAACAGTCTTAGGAAACTCATTTAAACAAGTATAATATAGATATCCTAGATATGCCTAAAAAAAAAAAATTTAAAGACTATGACTATTAAGTACAGGAGAAAAGAATAGAAAATTGAAAGGTTTTGATTTGAAGACCTAAAGAATTAGACGAGATAACAAACAGACAGAAGGTAAAGAAGATTTCCTCTGTAATAGAAAAAAAATTGAATATGAACTAAAAGAAACGAGAGGAAAAGGATCGAAAAGTTCTACGAAGGAATACAGCACCTAAAATCCTCAAAGAAGAAAAGATTATAGTCGTAAATTTCGGGATTAAAGACTCAGGGAAACGACATATAGTCTCTATCCGTGTTGTGACATCTAGTTGATGTGAAATTATTTTTTACTTTATTTATCTTGATCTTAAAGTTAAATACGTGTAGACACCTACCTAAGTTGTGTAAATTACAATATAAAAGTTATAACACATAAACAAGGTTTATGAAAGTCCCGTAGGATGGATACACCATATAAACAGAATATAAACCTCAGAATGTAAAAGTTGGGGTGTTAAAAGATAGTCAGATTAACAAATCTATTATGTTAAAAATCAAATGGTATGGAAGAGTATGGACGACCGTAGTAAAAAAAAGAAGATCTTAAGGTAGAAAATCAACAAGAATAGACACCCCTCATTATGGAGGGTCAAAAAGAGAAAAATTTTTCAGACATAAAACGGTGATGAGGACTTCCTACCAATGTGACCCATATGTTCATGTAAAACAGTCAGTAACAAAGTGACACAACTCCTACGGTTCTCTTACTCCGTAATATTTCCCTATTGTGTTTTTACTGTCTCTGTCTGAGTTATATATTTTATATCAACGTGTACAGTCTCAATTCAAGTTGTAAAACGTCAGTACGGTAAACAAAGTATAATGTTAGAGAACTTCGAATCCGAAGGTTGAAAAATGAAAACAAAAAGTAATCGGTTACTTGGTACATATTACTGACTAACATGTTAGAATCTTAGGTTTTTATTTCACGATAACCACTGTATCCTATAAGTAATATAAAAAATTTCCAACTACTGTACACTTTGGTTATTGACGACACAAGGTGATTAGTTTCTATACTGTATGTGTAAAACAGACTTTACTATGAATTGTACCTGTCTTGAAGTGTAGTGTCACCCTGAAGGACATTTATTTACCAAACCTACGAATATAATTCAACCACGTTTTTATTAACTCCAAAATATAACAACTTTAAGTGAAAAACTATAACCTTATGTAAGAATACATTTATACCAGTATAATATGTATTAAAATTACATGTAAAGAACGAATTATAAAAAATGATTACTGAATAATAAACGACAAATAAAATACAAATAAAATCTGATCCCTTTAATACAATCTGTTCTTTTATCACTAAAAGAATAAGTTCAAGTTTTATCCAGTAATTCGTTGTCTCTGTTGAGTGTTGTAGTTGTTACGTAAACCTGGTCCTTGACGATTTCTTGTATGTTACGTCACCATCAAGTTCTTCAAAACGTTTCCTCTGCTCTCAGAACTTCTACTCCTCACGTCAGTGGTCGGTAGTCTTCAACTGTTACTGGTTAACTCTCGGTAGTATCTTCGACTAGGAGAATGTTAATGTACTCTTCAACGACTTCTTGAGTTGTAACTGGTCAGATACCAGTAAGCCGTAACCTTCGTTTAACCTTTCCATCATCAACGGAGTACTTGGCTGGTCTTTAATTTTTTAGTACTAAAACTTCCCAACAGAAGAGAATAAGATACGTTGTCGTTACTTGATAAAGAACTAGTTTAACACTACACGTTGTTTCTCACCTAAAATATACTGTTAGTCTCTACTGGTTATGTCACCAACCTGACTCTTCGAGGTTTCGTCAAAGGTTTCGGTTTCAACGTGGTTTTTTCCAGTGTGAGTGACAAACCACTAGACGACGGGTAGACTAGGTGATGTCAAAGGACTTAAGGTCACTTTGGTAACATAGACTCTTCGTATTGGTCGTTTAACTACTCTACGTGACTTTTGACTTTGTGAACGACGGTCGAAACCAGTTGTCTTTCCCGGGTTAGGAAGAGGTGTTGTTGCGACTTGGTGTACAACGTGTTGGTTACAAGGTTTTCAACTTGTTTAACCTGATACTTTAAAACGAAGTAGACGGTATAAGTGGAGTGACAAGTGGTTGACTAATGGTGAAGAAGTTCGTGGAGTTGTTTAAAAACGTCCCTTTTACGAAGGTGTTGGTCACCCTGTGTCTTTTATGAAACGTTCTGAAACAGTTTAGGACTTCGTACCTAAAGATACGATATCCTTATTTGAATAAAGAGTAACCGTTTTTACATAACCAACATTACCAATGGTAAAACTAATTATTTCTACACAAACTCGGATCAATGTTACTAAATTTTTAGTACCATACGTTCGTGTTAATGTAAATATGGTTAGATTATATAAAATCACCCGTCTATTTACTAAACTTTTATTTGAGGACAAGAATTTTAACCACAGTATAATCGTCATCGTATTCTAAAACGTTATACTTAAAATAATATTAAAACTTTTATAAGTTAAGACAGTATCTCATGTTCTTTTGTTTGTCGTACTTGTATTGGGTACTTTGCACTATTCGGTTCTATTTATTCGTCTAGACGATACTCTGTATTTAAGTGTTACACAGTGTTTATATATTACTCATTTGTTCATGGTACACTCTATATCCGTCTTAGGAATTAGACTTGATTTATATTTATCATTTATTATTAGACATTCTGTGTGATTTCTACCTTTTTATTTAATATACGACTTTATTTGTTTTCACAGTGTATTTCATTTTTTCCTATTTTATAGTATATAAATTTTTACATAGAATACCCGAATCTCCATAGAGTAAGGATATAGGTGTTGGATAACCACTTTGGATTATATCAAGGTAAACCTAGGTCCATAGTTTCATAGGTCCATAAACAAGATAAGTTTTTTCCGTCTATTGTCGGGGTCAATAATTCGTCTGATTGACCGTTTGATTGGCGGACACGTAAAAAGACCGTCTCATAACACACAGTAACCAGGACTGTGTAAACCAGATATTCGGAGAACGTGTATGAAGTTTAAACCAAGATGTTTCGTTTATTAGTCGTCCCTTCCTGGACCACCGGTTCTCTTTCTCTTTTTCTTGTGGACTTGTAATATTTTGGATCCTGGGCAATCGTCCAGCAAAGAGGGTACTGTAGGATTGAATAAAATTGACATAATAGAATAGAGTAGATAGAGAGACAGTTGAGAACGAAACTCAAAATTTATATAAATTATTTGATATTGAAACATTAATTGTATAGAAAGACAAGACACTAGAGACCACATCAAACAATTACACGAGTCTCCGATAGTAACGTAGTCTAGTATAGGAATATACTATCCACTGTGCTTTATTAATGTCGGATAAACGATTAGTAGAAATTTTCAATAAATTCGGGTCAATAATTACTTAATTATTTAATCATTACTTTGTATACAATCCTAGTCTTTATAGGTCGATATGAATGATCTTGTTTAGTTATAAATAGACACACTGAAGAGAGATTGGAACTGGTTATGGTCCATAAAGGTTCTTATTTTCCTTTTCATTTAGGAGGTATTTCGACAATTAATCAGAGACCTAATAGAATACACACGTAAAGACTATGGTAGACCTGTACTAGTATACAGGATCTCTTACCCTTGAACACTAGGTATAGTAAAATTAGAGATAAATATATTAATGTCTATCACACGAAATATATTTTAGACATTAGGAAAGGATTTTATCACAAGATAGGGTTACCTAAGGTGTATGACGATCGTATATTTTCGATGTAAGGTCACTACAGACGTTACAAAGTTATTAACGAGAGAAACACAGTCACGAGTGTAGATAGAATGGGAGACAAAAGTCCAGTCAGAACGATTCGTTTAAGAAACTCGGTGAGAGTATAAATTCTACAAAGTCACCTAGGTTAGGAGTGAAGAATAAGACCTTAAGATGTTACAAGCTCTTAGACCGGGACAGAGGCAAAGTCTGAATAAAAAGATAATAACATTTATTTTCGATTCCAACGTTACGAACTTACGAACTAGTTGGAGGGTTTAGGTTGTTTGGGATCCTTTCATGCTCTAAACCTTAATATCCATATGTAAACATGACAGTTTTGGATCGGTAATGAATGACAAAACTCGTTATAAAAACAGTAGAGATTTTACTCTAGTAGTAATATTTATATTAGTATCAATATTAATATTATAGAGTGTCTCAACGTTTCTAATTTAATCTATTGTAGAAAGAGGGAAAGAAAGTGAGAGTCACAAAGTTTTGTAGTAAGACATCTAGACTATGTAGGTGTAAAAGTCTTAGGAAGAATCCCAGGAATTTATAGTGAGGGAGGGTATGGATTTATTGTTATGAAGATGAAAGAGGAATTTTGAATATGACTGTATAAAATAACTAGAGTAAAGGGACCTATTTCTATACGACCTAACTCAAGAAAATGTCACATTATTGTCCTATACTCGAAAATACCGACATTTGCGTCACACTCTGTTACACATATTCCAACTCTTGACCCTAAGAACGATTGAACGAACAATTTAAGAAGAACGATTAAGAACGATTTGTTAATTCTACATAGGTCCCTCCGTAGTGTGTCTATCCGGTCTACGTAGATATACGTTTCAGACCCTGTAAGTACTTCGTTTATCTTAGTTGTGTTGTTGACCTGGTGTACCACATTGTAACGGGTCTAAAACTTAACGTCCTTTCAGGTACTCCCATATGTGTTTTTATCGTGACTGTTTCCAAACTTTAGTCAAACGATAAACTTAGTACCCTGCATTTTAATCAGGTCCTATACTTAATATTTGGATTTGTCCACATGACAGACGATTTTTCATTTCATATTTATTGAGTGTTTTCCGAGTCTTGTGTTAAGTTTAATAGACAGAATGATTCTAAGTCCTCGTAGAGTTGAAGTTACTCTTTTCATTAGTTGTCCACAGTCGTAACGTTACTATGTCTACTACTTCAATAGACCCTTCTAAAAATTTCGTGGATACTTTTGGGTTGACAGGCAAGATATCCTCTAGTCGGGACCCACAAGAAACCTTCCTTACTACGATTTCGACTTTGAGGTCATGAAACCGGTGGAGTACGCTTCTCAACTGAGTGACCTTTTCTGAGTACGACCCTCTCTAAACCCTGTCCTCCCTTTCCACTACTGTCTTCTACTTTAAACGACCTACCATAGTGACTGAGCTACCTGTACTCAGACTCACTTGAGACCCTCAACCACTACCTGTCCCTCCGGACCGCACGACGTTAAGTACCCCAGCGTTTCTCAGTCTGTACTGACTCACTGACTTGACTTGACTACTATTTTTACAAGGTTGTTCTTTAATATCTGGGGAAACCTTGTCGACTTTTTATTTTGTAGAGTTTTTTTCTTTTTTTTTAGAGTGATCTACCCAAATTAAATTTTTTTTACTTTTAATTACCTTTAACAGTTACTCGAACTGTTGTTTTGTTATCTTTACTAAATTAGACTTGTAGTTTCTTTTGTTTGTAAGAAAATTTTATTCACTTGTCTCTGAGTTCTTAAAGACTTGTCAATATTTTCTATATTATAAACATAGTAACCTTAGAGTCTTTTTCTCTTTCTCATCTACCGAATTTTTTATGAACTTCTTTATTTCTGAATTTAGAAAGGTTTAGACCGGTTCTTCGATTTAGATTTTCTTTTATATGTGACTGTATAGTTTTATTTTATTAAATATAGATGTATTTTCTGTCTTGTTTTAGAACTTTCATAAGTTTTTCTATATTACACGAGGAGAATCCCTTTATTGTTAAACTTCTCGTCGTATCATAAAGTAATCTTTAGTACCTCCTGTCTTCTTTCAACGGGTCAAAAAAGTTCACGACTTTTCTTTTTGATTGTTGGAGTTTAAGGAATAGATCTATTTTATAGGAAGTATTTGTTTCCTCTTTCTAAATTGTTAGAAGCATTTTTATGACTGGTATTTTTTGATTCTCTATTGGTGTTCGTATAAACGATATTTGTTTTCCGATGTCATTCAAGATATCTTTCTTTCCTTTATTATTATCTTCCTTCGAACCTCATCGTGTCATTTGATTGTCTTACCTTTCTCATTTATAATTACATACCAGTCTGTATTATCTGATATTAATAGGGGACCTCATAAAAAATTACTCTTTCCATAATATTGTAATAGACTACACCAAGATTCACATAGACTTCCATTATAATTTCTGTTGATACAGTATTTTACATCTTTCATTTTTACTGAAGATATAAAGAACATGATTATTTTACAACTATCATTCTTCACCATTCGATATACATACAGAGTTTTAAAGATCCCTTTGGTTATTTAAAATTTTTTTGACATTCTTTTTTAGGAGTTTGTGACATCTATTAAGTTTTATTTTCATTAGGTGTCCTTTCTCTTTTTATTTCCTCACTTTACCCTTTATTTCTTTTATGTTTTCCTTATTTGTCTTTTTTTCATTAACTCACCGTATAAATTTGGGATTTTATAGTTTTTAATGTAATTTATATATTTACCAGATTTATGCAGTCAAATTTTCGTCTCTTCCCGTTTCGTCTAAACTTTTGGACGGGAGTAATAAACTTCAGATATTTTTTTAAATGAATGGTATAAATCAACCAATTTTCATTACTTTTTTACGTGGTGCATCTTTTATTAGTTCTCTTACGAACCTACCGATATAATAAAAGTCTGTATCACCTGAATACTTGTTTCTTTTAATGATCCTCTTTTTATCGTTATGGTGTATTATTATTTGCCAAGTAATTGCTCCTCTTTGTGTCGACTCTAGACGAACCTCGTCTACGACGATTTCGGTGTCACTATCCTTGTGAATTTATTATTGTATCTGTTTAACGATCTCTGATTCACACCTTGTCGAACTTCAACTCTTTGAGGACCCCTGGTGTCGGAATCCCACTAGGATGTGATAACGTCTAAAGTGGGGTCCTTCGAGTCGTCTAAGAGTTCCACGTCTGGATTCTTTTTAGGGGGATGTTGAAACCGTCCCTCTCCAATGAAAAGTATTAGTAAAAAAAAAAGAAAAAAGTTGGTGAACTCCATACTATCTACAGAAATTTTTAACACGTATAAATTATATATTTTGAACTAGTCAAATCTCCATTCACATATAGGTATTTTGGTAGTGGTGTAAGATATGGTTTTGTATAGATTGTGAAAGTTTTCAAAGGAGGACGGGAGAAATAAGTAACGATAATAATAACAATAATGATGTTGGTAATGATAATAGTAATAGTAACCTGGTTATTGTGTTCCAGATGGGAGAATCTTTTAAATTTTAATATGTTACGTCATAACAATGTGGCCGAGATACGACATATCAGTGCTAACACACTAGTGAGTGGATCTCGGTCTGTAGGACCTTACACTTTCAGTTCACCCGGAATCTTTGATAGCGATGTTTGTTTCGATCCCCTCCACTACCTTAAGGTCAACTCGATAAAGTTTAGGACTTTCTACTACGACACTTTCACGACGTGAGTTATACGGTCGCTTAAACCTTTTGAATCGTCACCGGTGTCCTGACTTTGTCCAGTCAAAAGTAAGGTTAGTGTTTCTTTTCGTTACTGTTTCTGACGAGTTTGATTACGTGTTTACGTGAGTAGAGTGTGAGATCATTTCATTACGAGTTTTAAGAGGTTCGGTCCGAAGTCGTTATGCACTTGGTACTTGAAGGTCTACAAGTTCGACTAAAATCTTTTCCGTCTCCTTGGTCTCTGGTTTAACGGTTGTAGGTGACCTAGTATCTTTTTCGTTCTCTCAAGGTCGTTTTGTAGATAAAGACGAAATAACTGATACGGTTTCAGAAACTAACACACCTGGTGTTATTTGTCACCTTTTAAGACTTTCTCTATCCTTATAGTCTGGTGGACTGGACGGAGAACTCTTTAGACATACGGTCAGTCCTTCGTTGTCAATCTTGACCTGTACCTTGTTGTCTGACCAAAGTTTATCCTTTTCCTCATGCAGTTCCGACATATAACAGTGGGACGAATAAATTGAATATACGTCTCATGTAGTACTCTTTACGACCCGACCTTCTTTGTGTTCGACCTTAGTTCTAACGGCCCTCTTTATAGTTGTTGGAGTCTATACGTCTACTGTGATGGGAATACCGGCTTTCACTTCTCCTTGATTTTTCGTAGAACTACTTTCACTTTCTCCTCTCACTTTTTCAACCGAATTTCGAGTTGTAAGTCTTTTCATTCTAGTACCGTAGACCAGGGTAGTAAAGTACTCTTTATCTACCCCTTTGTCACCTTTGTTACAGTCTGAAATAAAAACCCCTGAGGTTTTAGTGACGTCTAAGACTAACGTCGGTACTTTAATTTCCTACGAATGAGGAACCTTCCTTTCAATACTGGTTGGATCTATCATATAAGTTTTCGTCTCTATAATGAAACGGTTGTTTCCAGATCAGTTCCGATACCAAAAAGGTCACCAGTACATACCTACACTCAACCTGACCCTTCTTTCGACTCACGGTTTCTTAACTACAAAAACTTGACACTACAACCTCTTCTGAGAATTCTCAGGGAACCTGACGTTCCTGTAGGTTGGTCACATAGTATTTCCTCTAGTCAGGACCCACAAGTAACCTTCCTGACTACGACTTCGACTTTGAGGTTATGAAACCGGTCGAGTACCCTTTTCAACTAAGTAACCTTTTCTGGGACTACGAACCTCCCTAACCCCCGTCCTCCTCTTCCCTTGTTGTCTCCTACTCTACCGACCTACCGTAATGACTGAGGTACCTGTACTCAAAGGTACTTGAGGTCCTCAGCCACTACCTGTCCCTCCGGACCGTACGACACTAAGTACCCCAACGTTTCAAAGTTTGTGTCGACTCGGTGACTTGGCTTGACTACGACATATCATTTCGGGATCCGGAATAAGTAGAACCTATTGATTTTGAGACGTGATAGGAAATAATGGAGGGCACAGGAGAAGGGGAATCCGAAAGAATAGAGAGGAAAGATAAGGAACCTTGAGACTTAAGTTTACCCATATAGAAAGGAAAAGAGGAAACGGAAAACGAAGAGAAGAAAAGTGTCGATAAACATTCCCGAAGAGTCTGTTGGTAAAACGGAATAACGTAAAAAAAATTTTAACAATAGACTCAATTTAAGTGGGTAAGATCAGGTAAAATCAAGTGACTAAAGATTTTACAGCTACAAGTGAGAACGGTAGAGGACAAACTGGTGAAGCTTAAATGAAACTAAGTACCTGGATAATAAGACCCAAGAATAGTTATAGTGAGAAATGTCGTAACCTGAGATAAAGGTAGTGGTCAGTATAGGTGTTGACTCGCAACAAAGTAACAACCATCTTTACATTTACCTGCGTTGGTGATACTTAGTTATATCTTCAAGAGAATTTTTTTAAATTTACATTCATGAAATACTGAGTCGGAAGAGTAAATTCCACATATAAATTTCCTTAAATGTAGTCTAATAACTTCTCTATAGATGTTAGGGTAACGTCTTAATAAAATTTAGTGGGTTTTGTAACTTCGTTGGGTAAGTAGGTGACTACCTACTTACCTAATTTTTTTTTTAATGCCCTATACACAAGTATGTGTTACTAGAACGGAAACACTGTCATGACAATTTGGACCTCCTGTATTTGTGATTCACTTTATTCCGTCTGTCTCTTCCTATTGTGATGTACTATCGTGAATGTACTCCTTAGATTGCCGGAAGGGACCATCGAGTCAGCTATTTCTTTGACGGACGTCCCGTCCTCTGGGTCAAAGTTAGGGACCCAGACCTTCTAGACGACCTTTTCCTCTACCGTTGGGTGAAGTCATAAGAACGGACGTTAAAATTTTATTCACAAGAAAAATAACTCACAAAAAGATAATAATTCCTCTTTATTCTTTACAGATGAGTGGTCTCCTTTTCTGAGTGGTCCCCTTCTCTGAGATGGTCTCGGAATAGGGTGTTTCTCCTTTCCCTTGAATACGTCGAGTTCACGAAACATCGGAAGGACAGAAAGGCTTCACCCACGAACCATTCGATTGTGTCGTCTCATAACACTTCTTGTGTCGGGTCTCTGTCTCCGTGTGACTTTCTGTCTAAACTAGTATTCTAATGTCTTGTGAAGGAGAAAGATGTATAATGGTAGTATAATTTATATTGTTGTCGCCGAATGTCGACTTTCTTAACGTTCTGTGACTGACACAATTCCTCTTCAAAACCACATAGGTTTCTGTTGTCCCCTTCTTATTTTCCTATGGTCTTGTTAAACGTCCTTCCTATTTAACTTCGATCTTATTTTAACCGTGGTTTCGTTCGTGATTTATGTCGGTTTAAGGACAAGTCTAATTATATTTGGAATATAATTTCTGGGTCATTTAGTCAAGGATAATAGATTGTGTAGTACAAACAGAAATTGATTATTAATGTTCAGTACGATTTTCCTTTTTTTTTTTTTTTTTTTTTTTTTTGTTGTTTTTTGTGTCGGATTTTTCTGTTTCGTCTTTAATCTTGGATTGATACTATACTGCATACAAAACCTTAATAATCTACTAAATTTTATTGATCCCAATTTTACAATTTCTCGAAATTACCTTTAATCATCTGTTGTACCTTCTTTTCTTAATCGTTACATTCTTTTTTCTAAGTCTAAGATTCTTTCATAGTTTTCCTTTACGATCTTTAACTTTTGTGGTATTTTGTCTTTCCTTCACGTGGAAACTACCTTAGTAGTCTAACCTGTGTCTGTTCCCGTGTAGTCAAAGGAATTTCTATATAGTCAACTTTAAAGGTTTTAAATTCATTTTTCTTTTCTTTTTCTTAACTTTTTCTACCTGACCGAGTAGACACTTGATACCCCGTTAAAGTTCTCGACATACTATATACATAAACCTTACAGTCTTTCTCTTTTTAATATAACTTACCTAATCTTCTTTATTAACTTATTTATTACTGGTTATTAAAAGGTTTTAATTACTGTATATGTTTTGGTGTCTGGGTCCTTCGAGTCCCTTATAGTTCGTCATATTTTTTCGTGTGGATCTATATCGTATACGTTACCCTTCGTTTAATTTTGTGACTCTTTTTATAGACTTTTTCCAGTTTGTTTTCTTCTTGTTCATATTCTTTGTGTCGCCTGAAGAAGAGTCTTTGATACATTTGTCCTTCTCTCACCTTATATTATAAATTTCATAACTTTTTTTTTTGGTTTTTGAACCTTAAGATATAGGTCACTCTAATAGAAAGTTTTTATTTCCGTTTTATAAAAGAGTCTTTTCATTTTCATTTCTTGAATTATTAGTCGTTTAGACAGAAAGGTTTATACTATTTCTCAAGAATTCCCTCTTCCTTTTACTATCTCCTGTTCTCAAGTCTGTACGTATTTCTATGACAAATATTATCGGTCCTGTACCTTCGTTGGATCTACAGGTAGTCGTCTACTCACCTATTCTCTGGACACCATACATACGTGTTACCTCATAATGAGTCGGTAATTTTTCTTATGTAAACTTAGTCAAGATTACTCCACCTACTTTGACCTTGGATAATATGTCTCACTTCATTCGGGCTTTTTTTTTTTTTGTGGTTACGTCATATGATTGCATATATATACCTTAAATCTTTCTACTATTGTTATTGGGACATACACTCTATCGTTTTCTCTGTATCTACATATCTTGTCAGAAAACCTGAGAAACCCTCTCGAGCCTCTCCCACCCTACTAAAGCCTCTTACCGTGACTTTGTACATATTATAGTATATACTTTACTTAGTGGTCAGATCCAAGTTACGTACTGTGACCTACGAACCCAGATCACGTGACCCTGGTGAGTCCCCCTACCATGCCCCTCCCTCCACCCTCCCCCCAAGTCTTACCCCTTGTGCACATATGGACACCACCTATGTACAACTACATACCGTTTTGTTTATGTTATAACATTTCATTAATTGGAGGTTAATTTTATTTATTTAAATATAATTTTTATTTATTTATCTTCGTTGTTATTTTTTTCTATATTCTCGTATCCTATTTATTTATTTCCATTTTATTTTAGATAAAAAAGAATGACAATTAAATTGATTTTCTATAAAAACTTCATAAACTATATTCCTATTTCCTTTACATACTGTACAGTATTCCCCATATTCCTTCCTTAACCATCATGACAGTACTTCACAAATGCGATATGTACTTCCCTATGTCTCAATAATCTTCTTAGTGAAACTAACCGAAATTTATGTATAACGTTTAAGATCTTGTTGGTAATTTTTTACTTTATCTTCATATTAAATACACAATTGTTTTATTTATTTTAATTCAGTATTTTTACGAGATGATTTTGGTTTTTTCAGTCTTCTTTTTTCGTCTGTCACGTTGTTTGTCTTTCGTGTTTGAACTGTCTTCACTTAAATTGACATAGTGACTGGTGAAATTTGCAGTTGTCATATTCATATGTCTTGAATAGTATTACCTATTTAATTTTTATGGTTGATATACGTTGACAGATGTTCTTTAGATAAAATTATATTTACCTAAGATTAACTAATTTTCATTTCCCCGACCCCTTATATACGGTACTATTACCATCACTTTTTTATTCTATCTCATCGATATAATTAAAGTGGATTTCGGTTGGATTCTTATTCCTTTTAATAGTCCCTATGTATTCGTAATGTCTTACTATTACCACAGTTAAAAGTCGTTTTGGTACTGGTATTGTACATATATGGATTGTTGTCTATTAATCTTACGATCCGATACTTTTAACGATCTCAATTTTTTCAGTCAACTGTTTATATGTTAATATCAACTACTGAAGTTCCCATTAGAAGTTATTAACTATCTGGTTTGTCCGGTCGAAGGGACCACCGAGTCCGACATTTCTTATAGTGGACTTTACGTCATCTGTCTCCAAGCTAGGAACCCAGTCCTTCTAGGGGACCTCTTTCTTTACCAATGGATGAGGTCATAAGAACGGACCTATTAGGGTATCTGTCTTCTCGGACTACTCGATGTCAGGGACCCCAGTGTTTCTTTTCTGTGTTGATTAGCTTATTCGTGTGTGTGTATTGTTCGTACATCTATTAGTCATTCTTATTTCGATAGGATTCCTGGTGTAAGTTAGTTGAATTAGATTCACTATGTAATATAAAGTAGTTCGTTGTCAAGTCAAGTCAAGTCAGTGAGTCAACACAGACTGAGAAACGCTAGGGTACCTGACGTTGTACGGTCCGGAGGGACAGGTGAGGACCTCAAATGAGTTTGAGTACAGGTGACTCAGTCACTACGGTACGTTGGTAGAGTAGAAGACAACAGGGGAAGAGGAGGACGGAAGTTTGAAGAGACCTTAGTCCCAGAAAAGGTTACCCAGTCGAAAAACATAGTCGACCGGTTTCATAACCTCAAAGTCGAAGTCGTCGTCAGGAAGGTTACTTGTAAGTCCTGACTAAAGGAAATCCTACCTGACCCACCTATACGAACGTCAGCTTCCCTGAGAGTTCTCAGAAGAGGTTGTGGTGTCAAGTTCTCGTATTTAAGAAGCCACGAGTCGAAAGAAATATCAGGTTAAGAGTTTAGATTTGTACTGATCACCTTTTTAGTATCGGAACTGATCTACCTGTAAACAACCGTTTTATTACGAAGACGAAAAATTATACGACAGATCCAACCAGTATTGAAAAGAAGGTTCCTCGTTAGTAGAAAATTAAAGTGCCAACATTAGTGGTAGACGTCACTAAAACCTCGGGGGGGTTTTATTTCAGACAGTGACAAAGGTGACAAAGAGGTAGATTAACGTACTTCACTACTCTCGTCTACAGTACTAGAATCCAAAGACCACAACTCAAAATTCGGTTTGAAAAGTGAGAGGAAAAAGTGAAATGTGTTGTGCAAGAAATCAAGGAGAAGTGAAAGTCGGTATTCCCACCACAGTAGACGTATAGACTCCAATAACTATAAAGAGGGCCGTTAGAACTAAGGTCGAACACAAAGAAGATCAGGTCGCAAGGAGTAGTACAAGAGACGTGTCTTCAATTTATTCGTCCCACTGTTATATGTCGGAACTCCATGAGGATAAGGATAAACCTTGGTCAGAGAACAAGGTACAGACCAAGATTGATAACGAAGGACTGGACGTATGTCTAAAGAGTTCTCCGTCCAGTCCACCAGACCATAAGGGTAGAGAAAGTCTTAAAAGGTGTCAAACAACACTAAGTGTGTCAGTTTCTGAAACCGTACCAGTTATTTCGTCTTTATCTATAAAAAGACCTTGAGAGAACGAAAAAGTTACTAGGTCGTCTACAGTCGTTAAACTAGAGACCAAGGAGACGGAAAAGATTTAGGTCGAACTTGTAGACCCTCAAGTGTCAAGTACTTAACAACTTCGGACCGAACCTCTTAAAACTCGTAATGAAATGATCGTACACTCTACTCACGTTAACACGTGATCAAACTCTTAAGAGACCGTAACGGAAAGAAACCCTAACTTTACTTTTGACTGGAAAAGGTCAGGACACCGGTGACGACTCAAAAGGTTTAAACGACTGTATAACTCACGTCGTTAAAGTGTCTTAGTAAAAAGTCCTAAACCTTAAGGTCAAATTGACCTTAAGGTAGTTAAAGTGATCGAAACAGGTATCGCTAAGAAGGATTCCGGGTGGACTGGAGTGTGAGGTCCTACAGACCGAGATCCACTCATTAGTGTGGTAGCACTAATGGACCAGCACTTCTAGTAAAAAACATGTCAAGACACATAAGAACGGTGGAGAAGAATTATAAAAGACGATGATAATTCAGGTAAAGTAAAGACAAGAAATACCTCGGGTAGAAACGTACTTTATAAGGGAACCAAAGAGATTAAAAGAACTTCTGTAGAGATCAGAAAGGGTAAGATAACAAAAGGAGATAAAGAAACGTGACTAGTGACTCCTTCCGAAAGAATAGAGAGGAACGATAAGAAACCTTGAGACGTAAATTTACCCATATAGAAAGGAAAAGAGGAAACGAAAAACTAGGAGAAGAAATGTGTCGATGGACATTCCGGAGGAGTCTATCGGTATTACGAAAAAACGTAAAGAAAAAGAAGCCCTACCAGAACGAGGGACAGAGGACATGTTACAGTACTAGGAGGTGGGTACCGAGTAGTCCGTAAGACAGATAATATAGATCAGGGAATTTAGATAAAGAGTGAAGCTGTGATATTAGTAATCACTAAACTAAATCCAGTATGGACTTACAAGATCACCAAAAGGGGCGAAAGGAGTTAAATTCAGACTTAAACCGTTATTCCTCAAGGACTAGACTCGGTGTCAGTCGAGGACCAGAACAAAAACGACTGACATATCTCGAAGAGGTAGAAACCGACGTTTCTTATATTAGTTAGACTAAAACCACAACTGGTAGACCACTACAGGTACACATCTCAGAAGAGAAGACAACAACCTCCTCCCACAAACGATACTGGTCACGTAAGAGGATCGTTTTGAGATAATCGGAATTGGGACGAAGTAATAAATGAGGTTTCGGTTTAAACGGACAATGAGGTCCACAAAGAACTGAAGGATGAAAATATAAGGTCAGGGGATATTACTTTTCATGTAGAGAAAACCCACAATCAAGATCTTCCAGAACATCCAGAAGTATCTTCACAAATTGAAGTAATAAGTCGTGATACCGGCCCCGTATCTGAACCTAATGGTACAATAACTTACCAAACGGAACCTTTATTTTTCTCTAGTAAGACGGCAAAAACTCTGACGTAGGTTAAAGCCTGAGAAAACAAGTGATGCTACCGATGAGATAAAGAAGATTCCTTAAAAACGGGTGTCATCATCTATATTACCAGTAGACTCAATTTAAGTGGGTAAGGTCAGGTAAAATCAAACGAATAGAGATTTTACAGCTCCAAGTGAGAATGGTAGAGGCTAAACTAATGAAGATTAAACGGAACTAAGTACCTGGATTATTATAAGGTCCAAGGATACGTTATAACAAGAAATTTCGTAACCCGGAATGAAGGTAGTGGTCAGTGTAGGTGTTGACCCACAACAAAAACGAAACCGAGGTAGGGAAGTAAGAAAAACCTCAATGAAGAGGTGACTAGAGGTCATCGTATAACCTGTGGATGGTTGGACCTCTCAAGTAGAAAGTCACAGGATAGAAAAACGGAAAAGTATGACAAGTACCCCAAGAGTTCCGTCCTTATGACTTCACTGAACGGTAAGGGAAGAGGTCACCTGGTGTAAAACAGTCTTAAGAGGTTGTACTGGGTAGTTCGTTGTCGTTGTGTAAAAATTTTCCGAGTCACCTTTAAATTATTTAGTGTAACGTCCAGTATTTTGTGTGAAGTCGTTAGACTTTTTTATCTTTGGTATGTTTTACATGAGGGTCTGATGTTGTCTTAATTTCCTTTTAGTTTATGATCTGTGATTATTGTCTTTCTATCAACCTTTTCAGAGTTAATAAACCTCTATTTTATGTATGGAAATATATTACGACCCAATTTTTTCAGAGTTTTATTTCAATTCATTAAAACATGATTTATTTTTAAATGTATGTCAGATAATTTTACAGGTTTTTTTCGTTTACGTTAAGAATTTCCCTTTAAACATTATAATTTACGTATGTATTTGAGATTTTATTTATTTGAGTCGAAGTTGTTTATTTTTGATTTCTTTCTTCTTGTTAAATCCAGATTCGTTCGTCTTCTTTATTTTTTTTCAGTCTCGTCTTTTGTTACTTTAACTTTTGTCTTTTAGTTATCTCTTTTTGGTTACTTTGGACTGGACCAAGAGACTTTTATTAACTATTTAACCAGGTATTTTTACTTTAACTATCCAGTCCTTCGTTGTCAATCTGGACCTGTACCTTGTTGTCTGACCAAGGTTTATTCCTTTTCTCATGGAGTTCCGACATATAACAGTGGGACGAATAAATTGAATATACGTCTCATGTAGTCCTCTTTACGACCCCACCTACTTCGGGTCAAGACAAGTCAAGTCAGAGAGTGAACACAGGCTGACAAACACTGGGATACTTATCGTCGTGCGGTCCGGAGGGAGAAGTAGTAGTCAAGGGTCTCAAGTGGGTTTGAGTACACGTAGCTCAACCACTACGGTAGCTCAACAGAGTAAGAGACAACAGGGGAAGCGGAGGACGGGGGTTAGGGAGGGTCGTAGTCCCAGAAAAGGTTACTCAGTCGACAAGGGTACTCCATCTGTTTCATAACCTCAAAGTCGGAGTCGTAGTCAGGAAAGTTATTTGTAGGTCCTGACTAGAGTAAATCCTACCTGACCAACCTAGAGGAACTTCAGCTTCCCTGAGAGTTTTAGAAGAGGTCGTGGTGTCAAGTTTTCGTAGTTAAGAAACCTCGAGTCGAAAGAAGTGGTAGGTTGAGAGTGTAGGTATGTACTGGTAACCTTTTTGGTATCGGAACTGATCTGGTTGGAAACAACCGTATCATTATAGAGACGAAAAATTATACGATAGATCCAACCAGTATTGAAAGGAAGGTTCCTCACAGAAAATTAAAGTACCGACGTCAGTGGTAGACGTCACTAAAACCTCGGGGGTTTTTATCTTCAGACTGTGACAAAGGTGACAAAGGGGTAGATAAAGGGTTCTTCACTACCCTGGTCTACGGTACTAGAAGCAAAAGACTTACAACTGAAATTCGGTTGAAAAGGTGAGAGGAGAAAGTGAAAGTAGTTCTCGACCTTAGTTTTAACGGTCCTTTTTATAGTTATTGGAGTATATACACCTACTGTGGTGGAAATACCGTCTTTCACTTCTCCTTGATTTCTCGAAGAACTACTTTAAGTTTCTCCTCTCACTTTTATACCGAATTTTGAGTTGTAAGTCTTTTGATTATAGTACAGTAGACCAGGGTGGTGAAGTACCGTTTATTTACCCCTTTGTCACCTTTGTCACTGTCTGTAATACAAAAAACCCGAGGGTTTAGTGACATCCACCACTGACGTCGGTACTTTAATTTTCTACGAATGAGGAATTTTCTTTTCGACACTGGTTGGATCTGTCGTATAATTTTTAGTCTCTGTAATGAAACGGTTTTATCCAGGTAGATCAGTTCCGATACCAAAAGGTCATCAATACATACCTACACTCTCAACCTGATATTTCTTTCGCCTCGTGGTTTCTTAACTACGAAAACTTGACACCACAACTTCTGAGAACTCTCACAGAACCTGACGTTCCTCTAGGTTGGTCACGTAGTATTTCCTCTAGTTAGGACTTATAAGTAACCTTCCTGACTACGACTTCGACTTTGAGGTTAGAAACTGGTGGACTACTCTTCTTGAATGAGTAACCTTTTCTGAGACTACGACCTTTTGTAACTTCTGTCCTCCTCTACCCTGCTGTCTCTTACTCTACCAACCTACCGTTATGGTTGAGTCACCTTTTCTCAAACTTATTTGAGGTCTTAAACCACTAACTGTCCCTCCGGACGGTACGACGTTTCTCAACCTGAGCTAACAGACTAAGTTGACTTGACTTAACACTTCACTCACTCAGCGAGTCAGGACAGGCTGAGAAACGTTGGGGTACCTGACATCGGATGGATCGAGGAGGTAGGTACCCTAAAAGTTCCGTTCTCATTACCTCACGTAACGGTAAAGGAAGAGGTTCCCTAGAAGGGTTGGGTCCTTAACTTGGGTGCAGAGGACGGAACATCCGTCTGTGAAAATGGCAGACTCGGTGGTCGCTTCGATTGGATTTATTAATTTTCTCTCCTGTGTTTAAGACTTACAATCATTACTTTTTCCCAAGTAGTGATTTCAGGGATATCTGCAATTTTCTATTATTTTGTTATGACACTTTTTGAGATAAGGGTGTTCATAGTATTCGATCTCTTTTTACTTATGATGGAATTTTCTACGTTTGACGATTTTGAGTATGTTCCTTTTTATCTAATAAGTTAAGTCAAGTCAAGTCAGCGACTCAGTACAGACTGAGAAACTCTGGGGCACTTAGCGTCGTGTGGTCCGGAGGGACAGGTAGTGGTTGAGGCCCTTAGTGAGTCTGAGTACAGGTAGCTTAACCACTACGGTCGGTCGGTAGAGTAGGAGACAGCAGGGGAAAAGGAGGACGGGGGTTAGGGAAAGTTGTAGTCTCAGGAAAGGTTACTCAGTTGAGAAGTGTACTCCATCGGTTTCATGACCTGAAAGTCGAAATCATAGTAAGGAAGGTTTCTTTAGGGTCCCGACCAGAGGAAGTCTTACCTGACCAACCTAGAGGAACGTCAGGTTCCCTGAGAGTTCTCAGAGGAGGTTGTGGTGTCAAGTTTGCGTAGTTAAGAAACCGCGAGTCGAAAGAAGTGTCAGGTTGAGAGTGTAGGTACGTACTGGTGTCCTTTTTGGTGTCGGAACTGATGTGCCTGGAAACAACCGTTTCATTACACAAACGAAAACTTGTACGATAGATCCAACCAGTATTGAAAAGAAGGTTCTTCATTCGCAGAAAATTAAAGTACCGACGTCAGTGGTAGACGTCACTAAAACCTCGGGCTTTTTTATTTCAGACTGTGACAAAGGTGGGAAAGGGGTAGATAAAGGGTACTTCATTATCCTGGTCTACGGTACTAGAATCAAAAGACTTACAACTGAAATTCGGTTGAAAAGGTGAGAGGTGAAAGTGAAAGTAGTTCTCCGAAAAATCAAGAAGAAGTGAAAGACGGTATTTCCACCACAGTCGACGTATAGACTCCAATAACTATAAAGAGGGTCGTTAGAAATAAGGTCGAACACGAAGAAAGTCGGGTCGTAAAGAGTACTATATGTGACGTATCTTCAATTTATTCGTCCCACTGTTATATGTCGGAGTTGCATGAGGAAAAGGATAAACCTTGGTCAGACAACAAGGTACAGGTCAAGATTGACAACGAAGGACTGGACGTATATCCAAAGAGTTCTCCGTCCAGTCCACCAGACCGTAAGGGTAGAGAAAGTCTTAAAAGGTATCAAATAACACTAGGTGTGTCAGTTTCCGAAACCGTATCAGTTATACACATCAGATAGATAATTCTATTTAATTTAATTATTACAAGGTTTTACCATCTCGTGTCCAGAAATACAAAAATGACCTTATCAGATAGTTCGAATGCTCCTTCCTTTACTATGGTCAAAAAGTCTAATTTTATAAATACTGAACAAGAAATGTTCCTAATCTCATGTCTTTCGTGGGTCTATAGTTATGGACAGTATACGTGTTATTATCGATAGTTCATAATGAAATTTTTAAAAGTATGAAATTATTAAACCTTTATTGGGTCCTCTTCTTTAAATATTTGTCAATTTAAAATAAAGTATAAGTAAAATTTGCTATTTTAATTTTTTTATAATACACTAAACAAGAAAAGGAAAAAATATCTCTAACATTTTTTTATTTAGTCCAATATTTATGTATTCTCGTAGGTTTACCAAGACGTCGTTATCTCTCCGGTCCTTTTATAGTAGAAGTACGTTAAATCTTCTCTTTTTAATTTAATGTGAATAGAGTTAAAAAATATCTTCTATCTAGGATTAAAAATTTTATCCCTAATTGACATTCACGAAACACAAGTATTCATCAAAATTTTATAACGATAAAAGGCAAATCAACGATTCAGTACAAACTAAGAATCACTAAGAATCAGTACCTGACATCGGACGGTTCGAGGAGGTAGGTAGCCTACAGGGTCCGTTCTTATGACATTACCCAACGGTAAAGGAGGAGGTCTCCTAAAAGGACTGGGTCCCTAGTTTGGACGTAGAAGACGAACGGTCCACCTAAAAGATGAGGACTCGATGGTCCCGTCTGATTGACATAAACCATATAATCTCTTTCTCTCTCAATCAGTGGGTCAGAACAGGCTGCGAACTTCACATCGGGTGGTTCGCGGAGACAGGTACCTTAAGAGGTCCGTTCTTATGACCTCACCCAACGGTAAGGGAAGAAGTCTCCTAGAAGGACTGGGTCCCTAGCTTAGGTCCAGAGACGTAAATTTAAAACTCCGATAAATACAGAACATACAAATCAAGTCAACACCGACTAAACCATGTAATGTTTACTTTCTAATATAAAAGTTGAAATTAAAGAGTATCTAAGTCTCACGTACAAAGAACAATCTTTACTGAATTTCCATTAATCAAATCGGTCGGATCTGTGTTTGTTAAATGATCCGTCCGTCTTGAAAATTTAGAAACACCTATGTACTAAACCACGTAGTAAAAGGTCAGTTTTATATATTTCATCAAAATATAACCGAGACTACGTAGGAAACCACTGAGTTAAGTCTAAACTAAATATATCACGTCATTATAACTCTTATGTAAAAATCTTTTGTACACAATAAAAAAGTGTGTACGTAAGATGATCGCGTCATATGTTATTTATTAGTTGTAATAGTTAGACTCCCAAATTATCCTTAATATTTGTATGTATCCTGGAGTCATCTTTATTTTATAAACTACGAGTACTATAGAATTTATTGAATGTGAAAATTAGAGTCCTTTTTACATATCTAAGTTGTCCAACAGAATCTGTATGTGAATGTAGGTACCCAAAATTGAAAAGAAAGATTTGACTTGAGTAGGTAGGGTTAAATTAAGTAATAATTAAAAAATCATCCATTGCGTTTACATTATTTGTTTTGTTTCACAGTCGTATAATTTTATTAGGAAGAAATAACAAAATTTATTAATCATGAACCATTAGTTATACTTCACCTGTGTCTCAAAAATACCCCCCTATGTGAATTTAATAAAAATAATCTATTAGATTATCTATATAGTAAACGATAAAATGTCTATCGTAGACTTCTGACAACGATCAACGATCTAAACGGAAAGTCACGATACCGTAGTCATAGGGTCGTCCCGTGTTACCCTGTGTCAGTACACTGATTAGTGTTACCTAAAATACAGGAGCCCCAACATCATGGTTTTGACTATAAAGAAATTTGCTTTCTCAAACTCAGGACTGTTCGTGGACACTCCAAAAAGACGAAGTAGAATGAGGATAGATATAATGATATGACATCAAAATAGATCTTGTCCTTTTATTCTAACAGTCAAATTTTTGGTCGAAGTTACTACACCTCTTATCTGCCTTTACCGTTAGGTGAGGTCATAAGAACGGACCTTTTAGGGTACCTGTCTTCTCGGACCGTTCGATGTAAGATACCCCAGTGTTTCTCAGTCTGTATTGACTCGTTGATTGTGAAAGATGTGAAAGATGAAAGAACTTATGTATATGTATATGTGAGTTATACATATAAGTATATATGGTTCGAGGAAGGATTGGAGTTCAAAAATGAATGAGTCTGTTTTATAAACATATATTCTTTTACAAATATAATTATTGGACGAGTTTCTAATTGGACCCTTTGACAGTTATACCACTATTCTTAAGTTTTATCTTTTCTTTAGATAGGAATAAAGAATAAAACGAAAGATACTGTGTTCTATTCTATAACTGTACTTGTCTTTAGTTACAACCTTCGTCTTTGTGAGATTCCTTTCCCTTAAATCCAATGAATATCCCAAGATAAAAGAAATTTTTTATAGTGAATTTTTCGTCATTTTCAAATGTATCCTCTACCTACCCGTCAATTCAATTTCTCGTCACCAAGTTTCGAACTTTTTTACAATTCTGATTTTGTGTGATAAACTAACTTATGATCGAGAACAATGAGTCCTCAGACGGTTTTCAAACTTGGAATAGGTTTCGTCAGATAATGTAAGAAAGTAAAATTTTGGGAGTTTCGTTCTCTCTGTATTTTATTTGTACATAGTAAATTTTTGACTTTTCTTTGATAATTAAACCTTGTTTACAGGTTGAGTACACTAATTTATTTCGGCATTTTTTTCTTGGATCACTGTCGAATATCCACAATATTAAAATGGAGGGTCTTATTTTGACAAAAAATCAGAAAACAACTCATGAATTTCAAAAGTGTGAATTCTTTTTTAAAGGAAAGTTTGAAACTTGTAATTTAAATGAGTTTCATACAAGTAAATTATATATAGTTTAATTTTACTTCTAGATATTGCATTCTCGATTTTGTCATCAAAATTGAAAAGAGTTGTCTTAAAGTCTTTTATATAAGGTCACTGGTTTCTTTTCTTTGCTTTAATATATTCGAATAAAAGTTAAGTAAAAAAAATTCTCTGTTTCTGACTCTAAACCTACACCTCCACGAAATATATAAAATGTCATTTAGTATTCCGATAGAAGATCTGTCTATTATATACATTATAAAAGTTAGCACAAAATGGATCAATGGAACGAACCTAAAGATATTAAACAAGATGATCAGATTTTAACTGAAATCATGAAAGATACAAAGTTTTAATGTACCAAATTTAGTGATATATTTCTTCTAAATCACCATACTATTTACTCCAATGTTATAGTTCCACTTTCACTACAATGATAAAATTTTAGTAGAAATAAATTTTTATTTATAAATCTTATTAGTCTTTTACTTATCTTCTGTTTTCTTCTTTTTATGGGTGTTATAAGTGGGTCGCTATTTATAAAAATTGTGTAAGTATATTTAGAAAGGTTTATTTTTATACAAGATCTATATTTGGACAAATTTACTAAAGTTATATAAAGTCACCTCCGTAAAGTTAACCCTCTCAATTTCGATGACGTTAACCTGAAGAGACCACCGAGTCTATCATTTCTTAGACGGACATCACGTCCTCTGGACCAAGTTAGGGACTCAACCCTTCTAGGGGACCTCTTCCTTTACCGTTGGGTGAGATCATAAGAACGGACCTCTTAGGGTACCTATCTCCTCGGACCCCCCGATGTCAGGTAACCCCAACGTTTCTCAACCTGTGTTGACTCTCTCATTGTGTGTTTCACGTTAATAATAAATCCAGAGACTAAAAAAAAAGTATAATTCCATGAAATTCATTTTATCCACCTCCAAAGACTACTATAATCTCTGAGTCGTGTAACTTCCATTTGTTCCTACACTTTCTTCAGGTGTAGTTTTAATACTTAGTTTATTGTCCATTGAGTGACTTTTTAGTGAGACACGGCACACGGATCCTAGTTAAGATACTTACTCTACTAATATTAATGTACTTAAAATCTCCACTCCTCACTCTACGTGTCTTTCTTATTTTTGTAGGTCTCCGTTTGTTTTCATACACTGTCTCGATTCACGACCAGTGTGTATGGGTTGTAGTCTCGAAAGGAGGAATTCGTAGTCACAATGACTGAGTGTTAATGTCGACTCCTAAGATCCACGATTGTTGCCATCCAAAGAATAAGATGACAAATTTTCTCGGGGTGAAACCCCAAGACTCTATTTAAAACCCGGTAGACCTCAATGGATTATATTAATAAATCTTCATTTTGAAATGTTGATGACCACGTTGATCTCATTCCCCTGACTCCCGTAGCAGTGTAAATAGTTGTCTATGGTCGTCGGTCATATTGGTAAATCTTAATTCTATAATTCCGTTTTAGTAAAATCCCGTCGTTACCTCCACGTCTGTATCTTATATCTAAACCCCTGGGTCCCTCCCTTCCTCTTCAACCCTATTTAACTCTCTCATCGTGACTTTGTTTATGTAATGACACACTTTTTAGTCTATCGGTCACTCTTAAATGACATACTGTGTCCCCTCGAGTTTAGGGCACGAGATACTATTGGATCTCCCCACCCTACCCCATCCTGCACCTTCCCTCCACATTCGCCCTCCCCTGTACGTATATATGGATACCGACTAAGTACGACTATATACCTGAAGAGAGTATCGAGTCAACCATTTCTTAGACGGGCGTTACGTCTTCTGGACCTAAACTAAGGACCCAACTTCTTCGGACCCTTCTTAAAGAGCCAACCCTTCTAGGGGACTTTTTCCTTTACCGTTGGGTGAGGTCATAAGAACGGACCTCTTAGGGGTACATGTCTCCTGGGACTACCCGATGTCCGGTACCCCAACGCTCTCAGTCTGTACTGAATCGTTGATTTGGTACCGATTAAGTACAATTATATACCGTCTTCGGTTGTGCTATAACATTTGGTTAATAGGGGGTTAATTTTTATTTATTTAGTTAAAAAAATCTTTTTGTGTTGCACTTTCTTTATCAGTTTTTAAGTCAAACGACACATTTTATTTTACAAAGTCAAAGTGACGTCTTGAAGATTTATACGGTTTGTGTGTGTTTATGTGTTTGATGTGCGTGTCAGTCAATGTCCTTCTTTTGTTGCTCAAGTTCAATGGTGTGTCCACAAAGTACCCACGGTCCCTTTACCCCAGCTTAACTAAACCGTTTACGTCTTCCTTGAAAACATTCAGACGTAAGGTTATGTTACTAAGAGTTAATATTCCACCCAAATTTTACATAGTACTTGTTCTATAGTGGTATTTATTCAATACTAGGACCAATTACGTCGGTATCAATCGTGACCATCAGAAAATGAGGAGGGCCCACATTTTTGAAAGAGATAGTCCACTAAGACGACGACGACTACGATTCAGCGAAGTCAGTATAGACTGAGACACACTCGGGTATCTACCGTCGGGTGGTCCGAGGGGGCAGGGACCCTAAGAGGTCCGTTCTTGTGACCTCACCCAACGGTAAAAGAAGAGGTTACGTACTTTCACTTTTCACTTTCACTTCAACGAGTCAGCACAGACTGAGAAACGCTGGGGTACCTGACGTCGGATGGTCCCATGAGGCAGGTACCCTAAAAGGTCCGTTCTCATGACCTCACCAAACGGTAACGGAAGAGACTAGTCTACTAAGATCACCCACACTTAGACACTCTTTAAGGTAGGGACTCTTTCGCAATGTTTCGTAAGGCCACAGAGTATAGATAGTCGAGGAGAAGGAACTATGAGAGTAGTTTGTATGGTACTCTACTTTATCTCTCATCTTTTATCGGTCGGGGGACAAATGTGAATCATCGAGTATCAATACATTTCAATTGACGTGTTGTCGTATCCTACCCGAAGTGGATCAGGATGGTTTGCAGAAGTGATAAAAGTCACTAAGGACCCATTTTTGTTCGTTGGTCTTCGAAACAAGTACCAGGTCACCAATTCTTAGATTAGACAGAACTTTACGTTCCGTGTGGTCAAGTCAGGGACCAAGTTCTTCTATGGTGTATGACGCCTTGTTGATTCGGACACCTAGTGATCATTCGGGTGTACGACGTTGATGACTTTAGGTGTACGGATCGAGGTGTTGTGCTCTTCCGTTACGTTACTTTTCAGGTGTGTGGTGTTACTTCTCGTCGGGACAAGTGACGTTGATCCCCTACTGGTACACGTTGTTATTTCTGGGTGGTGCCGGTTTTTGTATTGTTTGTACAGACCAGAACACCGTTATGTTCCACGGGATAACGAGAGAATGTAAATATCAAGATCATCAGTCTCATCTTATTTATTTATAATCGTACCGAGGTAAAGTATTTTCTTGGACACAAACAGACCATATAATTAACCGGTTGTCTAATGTGTAAGTATGTGTATATATTTAATAAATATATATATACATATTTATATATATATATATGTGTGTGTGTGTGTATGAGTGAGTGAACATAAATAAAAGTCGGGTTAAGTGTTTTTCCTTTTACTTATTTTATATCTATCTAAAATTATAGTACTGTCGTAGATTAGGTATGGACATAGGTCCGTTACGTCGTCAGTTTTGATGTCTTTATGTACTTGTAAGTAGAAACTAAAGACTTTCTCCGTTACCTTAGTTAAAGGATGCCTTCCTTGTAGGATTCTTAGCTTCCTCACTGACGACGCGTTCTCGGGGACCTCTGACGACGACACCTCAGACTGTGTCAAGATTAAACCAAAGGAAGGTTTCCTCCGTAAGATTAGAAAAGAAGTTTATTAACTCGTTTCGTTAATACGTCAGAGATCTTTTCGTAATTACACGGGTGTCTCCTGTAGAGTTTTATAAAAGAGTAGTAAGGTATTAAATAACTAAAATCTTTTGTCAGGTAAGGAAAAATTTACTGGATGTAAAATAGTTAAGTACTTTTGACGGATCAATTGGTGTAGAATCTATGTTTCACTTTCTTCGAACACACACGAAGGACCAGGACATAGTCACTAAAGTGGTGAATAAATGAGGTTTCGTAATATCATTTATAACCAAATTTGAAATGTTAAATAAAGTTAGTCGAGTGTAAAATGTTACGTAAAATCTAATAAATATTACTCGGACGAGTCAACTAATCAACGTTATTAGGGGTCTCTATGAGATGAAACTCTCACACTTTCTGAGTGGGAATTCACTGATATTTTACTGTCACTACTTATTTAACCCTTTCCCCTTGTAGGTAGTTCACTCGTCACCAATATTCTCGAACCTTCGACATATAAGACTTTCAACTTATGTTTATTTTTCTTTATCCCCGAATCCTTTTTGTTTTTTATTGTAAGTTGCGGTTTTATTTTTCCCCCGTAATTATGAACTTTAGTACTCGTTTTTAGGTGTTATCTCTTTCGAATCCATAAAAGTCGTATCCTTGTAACGTCCATTTGTAGTTCTTATCTTACCCTACAAAAAGAGAAAGACGAGTCGTATTGTTTAAATAGTGTAAGTAAACTGGAAACCGTCGGTAAAAAATTTTCAAGAAAAATATTTTTGATAAAAGGATTGATGATAAAAAATCTTCTTTCCTTTTTTAGTAGTTATGAAGTTAAATAATCTGATTTAGAGGTATTCATAAAATCGGACATATCAAGGTCGTCATAAAACGATTAAGATCTAGAGAGGAATAACGAAATTATGTGTCTATTATATGTTAGTAATATCTTTTCATCTTCTATATTTATTACTTTTGTTTTCAATTACTTTGTTAGACCTTCGGGGTTTAATTCTATCTTGGTGACAATTGTGTGATCAAAGATAAAAAGATATTGTTTTACTTGAATCTTACTCTAAGTTGTGGGTACAATAGACTAGAGTAACCCCCATACTTTTTCTTCTTAACTCAAACAGACTGGGTAACTCTGACGTGACAACGACGTGAGTCCCTTGTATGTGACGACGGTGTGAGGACGTACTGACCCCAACTTCGGTTTTCTAGTCCTACGTTAAGACACTTTCTCGTCCGAAATGGAAAGCCACTTTACCTGACAAGGTGACAGTTAGTAGGACTCTATTAAGATTATTTGAAGAGAAAGGGGGTCACCCATCCCACCCCGTCATTCTCCTGAGTCTCCTATCCTAAATCTAGTCTCATACATTTTAAAAGAAAAGAGAAACTTTTTGAAACTATTTATAGTCTATAAAGACGAGAGTTTGAGATTATTATATTAAACATATTTCGTGATACGTAAACTAAAACAGAAAAATTTAATGAATTTTATAGACATGGTTTAGATATTTTAGATACTTTATAAGGAGAAATTTTTCAAAAATAACCTTATATCAATAAAATGGTACAACATAATCAAAGACGACATGTTGTTTCACTTAGTCGATATGAATATGTATATAGGGGAGAAGAAACCTAAAGGAAGGGCAAATCCAGTAATGTCCAGTAACCCATCTCAAGGGACACGATATATCATCTAAAAGTTATTAGTAGATAAAATATATATGATCATATATATACCCTCTTCCGTTACCGTGGGGTGAGGTCATGAGAACGGACCTTTTAGGGTACCTGCCTCCTCGGACCATCCGACGTCAAGTACCCCAGCAATTCTCAGCCCGTACTGACTCGCTGAAGTGGAAGTGAAAAATGAAAGTACGTAACCTCTTCCTTTACCGTGGGTGAGGTCACAAGAACGGACCTCTTAGGGTCCCCGTCTCCTCGGATCACCCGACGACAGATACCCCAGCCTGTGCTCACTTCGCTGAATCGTCATATATACAGTTAACGTGATACTTTATAAAAAATTTTTGTCGAATGGTGAAATAGAGAGACTTGACGAGTTTCATAATCAATATAATACTAGTAATGAAAAATTCTAGGTATTAAGAACGTGACACGAAACATTTGTATAATTATTAAGGAATTCTACCTCTTCTTTTAATTTAATGTATATCAATAATAGTATTATTTTATCTTTTACTAATGATTGTAAAATTTTTTAAAGAGACTTTACTATGTTACGTTTACTAATGGTTGTTAAAAAATTTTTAAAATGACTTCATCAATAAAAGATATTTTATTTCTAGTTTTAACTGAGTTATAAATTATTGGTCTGTTCAGTCGTATTAATTTTACACGATGACTATAATTTCTATATAAATGGTTTATTTTTTCTAAGTGAAAATATCTTATTAAGAAAGTTTTAGATTATTTTATTAAAGGTTCGATATTTTTACAAAATCTCGTATTTTATACACCATGAGAAGTGTTAAGTGAAATCCTTAGATCATTTTACTTAGATTACGTAAATAGACTATTTTTTTAAGATTCAAATGATATTCTGATGACTATCCATGTACTTACGTTCGTACTTATTGTTATCGTAAGTTTAATTTATTATACGGTATGACTCACTTCATTTAGTTTATTTTTTTCTGTTTATGTAGTACAGTGAATTTTTTCGATGTTTACTTAAATAAATGTTTTGTCTTCATCTCAGTCAAGTCAAGTCAACGAGTCAGTACAGGTTGAGAAACGTTGGGGTACCTGACGTCGTGTGGTCCGGAGGGACAGGTAGTGGTTGAGGGCCTCTAGTGAGTTTGAGTGTAGGTAGCTTCAGCCACTACGGTAGGTCGGTAGAGTAGGAAACAACAGGGGAAGAAGAGGGTGGAAGCTAGAAAGGGTAGTAGTCTCATAAAAGGTTACTCAGTCGAGAAACGTAGTCCACCGGTTTCGTAACCTCAAAGTCGAAGTGGTAGTCAGGAAGGTTACTTATCGGTCCTGACTAGAGGAAAACCTACCTGACCAACCTACCTGAATACAATATTCTCCATTCCTACCTCTCTCCATTTAACCCTCTAACCCTAACCGTATATGTGTAATAATACGTATTTTATCTATTAATTATTCCTTGATGACATATCGTGTCCCTTGAGTTGAGTTATTAGAGATTACTGGATATACCCTTGTCTCAGACTTTTTTCTCACCTATATATATATATATATATATATATATATATACCTCTCTCTCTAAATATCTCTATATATCTCTATATTTTGACTAATTGAAACGACATTTTGTCTTTGATTATGTTGTAACATTTAGTTGATATGGAGTTATTTTTAAATTTTTCATTATGACACTTTCCAATTTGATGTGTTAGTTCATTTTATATTGGAATATAAAACAACTAAATTATAATCTTTAAAAAAAGTAGATGATATATAGTATAATCGTCATCTTTTGGTCATAGAACTATCTACATCTTTTCCGAAAAGTTTACGTCAAACTGTAGTAAGAATTATATTTTTGGTTGACTACTGAATTTTTAGTTTTCATTAAATTTCATTATTATTATGTTGGATAAGTCTCATATTATCTTTTACGAGTGATAGTCATTTTGTCGACGACCGTATAGTACCCCCCCCCCCCGTCTTTTTCTGTCTTACGGGATCTTCTGTTTTATGTTGTCTGTTAATTCCTCTACCAGAATGAGTCCATTAACGTCACTTCTTTATAAGTAATCGGTCTTCACAGAACTTCTTTACCTTCCTTACACTCCAATCTAATTATGTCCTTCTGTTTACTCAGTACACAGTCACAATTCGAACCTACCGCACGTCGTAACGTTTACGGAATGGTCCTGATAGTTTACTAATACCTGGACTTTAATAGGTGGTACTCGAACAATAGTAGTCTAGACGACTTAGAACGTCAGACTATCCGCGTCATCGAGAACGATATGTGGTAAGGTACGTTTACCATATAAGACATAATCCGGGGTTTTCGAGGTTTTTCGTACTTTTTTAATATGTACTTCCACTGAGTTTGAGAGTACAATGGACAAAATTTATATGGACACTAAGAAAAAGTACCGTTTGATTGGAATACTTCTTCAAGTATAATAGTTGACTGTTCCTTTCGCTTTTGTTCTTTCTACTAATTATATATCCATGTAACAATAAGATCGACGATATTGACGGTAATATTTCGATGAGTTCCCCAACGAAGTTACTGACAGTACTCACTTATCACAAGGTCATCCATTCGTTAATAATGTTCCTCTTTTAAACGAATTCATACCTATATATTCCTGAGGAGTTGACACTCTCTTGTCAAAACGACTAATTAATTCCGAGACTTTTCTGGTTCTAAACTTTTACTCTTTGGTTTTCGAGACCTCTTTTCCACATATCTATATAGATACTCTTTTCGATGTCTCGTCTACCGATGGTCACCCATACATGTGTCTTCTTTAAGAAATTTTTGTAAAAGTTACTTTTCTCATTGAGTAGGTTACCTATAGTCGAATAAAGAAAAGTCAGGGGTCCACGACCAGGTTTCCTCTTTCATTGGTACTTCTGTCTGTACTTCTTATACATACCTGGGTTGTAGTAATCGAGGACAATGAAGTTTAGGACAAATTGACTACTGAAATATCTGACTGGCTTGACGGTGAGTTTTTTGACCACGACTCATTAACTATGTCGTGGTAAGTAATTTATGTATCGATAAAAAAACCATCTTTCACTTACTATGATCTATTAAGGAATCTCCCTTATCACTAAAAAAGAATTGATTTAACTAACTATGGCACCGATACGTAAACGAAAAGACAGGCGTTACGGTGACTATCGTGGTGACTCCCGAACATTTTGCTAGATAATTGTACAGTAAGGTATATTATAACGACGTCTCGTGACGTATACAAAATTTCGTTATTCCCGTTATTACCCACGTGTCCTACCCTATGTGGATGGAAGATATTGGGTGACGAGTCTTCATCAACTGATTTGATGTATCACCTTACCAGACAATCTCCGAGTCCATTACATGGTTTAATCCGGTTTGTGAGAGGTCTGACCTCAGAACAGTAGGTCCTATATCATTTATGTGACCTGACGGTCAACTGTATACCATGAAACGGTAGATATCTAACTTATGTATTTAGACCTGTGGTTGTCCCTGTTCATTTAACTGAGAAAATGAAAGTAAAGGTCACTTGACTAATGTCTTAAACAGAAAGGTAAGGGTAAAGGTACTGGAATGTGAGACCAACCAATCTTCATGACTAAAGGTCCTGTTTATTAAGTCGACCTTCTGTGTCGTTCCCAGGGTCACTCAAACTGTGGTTGATCGGGGAACAGAGACCGGAGAAGTGTAGTGACTACGGTTGACGTAATAGTCATCCTCTCCCAATAACGAAGATCAGTAGGAGTTCTCACTCCCTTAAGGATACGTTACCCTCATCCCTTCTGATACGAATATCATGTTTCCGAAATGACGTCTTAAAGAACCACGTAGATACGGTCACTATTGATATTTACTCTTCGACGTTGTTCGTACTCGAAGAGACGATCAAGTTTGTCATTTCTTAGACGGACTTTACATCTTCTGGACCCACCTAGGAACCCAACCCATCTAGGGGACCTCCTCCCGTGCCGTTGAGTTAGGTTATAAGAACGGACCTCTTAGAGGTACCTGTCTCCACGGACCGTCCGATGTCAGATATCCCAGTGTTTCTCAGTCTATACTGACTCTTTGAGTCGTGTCGTGTATCGTTCGTACCGGGTTCTTCTTTGGCATTGATTCCTGAATTTAATAACCACTATTAGATCCAGTGTGGTCTTCCGTTCATTCGTTGGGTCGGATCGATACCGTGACCAGATTCAAGTTCCTATATATCTTACGCACCACCTCTTCCTTTTAGTACTTTTGGATAATATAGACTCCTGGTCGATATCGTTATCCCTAATAGGACAAAGTGAAGTGGAGAGAGACAAGTCGACAGTGTGACCACCGGTGTGACCGTAAAGGAGACGATCTTACGTAAAAAAGATCTACACCTGTACCGGGTAAGGATATAAGGTGAGTTTATAAGAGTGCAATGGAGGAATTCGGAAGGAAGGGGCAATGGATTGTAGTCGAAAAAGGACAAGTCGTCCGAGGTTCGGGAAAAGGGACGACCTGTGACATGAACACGAGACATGACACACAGGAGTCAGTGAGTCAGCACGGACTGAGAAACACCGGATACACCGGATACACCGGATACAGTCCAAAGAGACCGTCCCTAAAAGGACGGCCCCCTCTTTTTCAGGTACCCTAAAAGGTCCGTTCTTATGACCACAACCAACGGTAAAGGATGAGATCCCCTAGAAGGACTAGGTCCCCAGTTTGGGTACAGAGAACGTAGAAGACGTAATCGTCCGTCTAAGAAATGGTGATCGTGCTGGACCCTTCGGTAACATGAATGGGTAAAGTTTGTTTTAATAAATGTATAAATACTTTCATACGTAATTGACGAATAATTACGTATAAAAACAACAGATCGAGAGAGGAACTTACGTTCTAAGTGTCCCTTCCATGAAGACACAACAACAACAACAACAACAACAAAAATATGACATAGAGGTAGTGAACCTTCTCACGGACCGAGTATCGTTTATAAATTGTTTATAATCATCTTATTTACTAAATCAAAGTAAAAAAAAGAACTATCTACTGATGACTTAGATGTAGGAGTTAGATGAGGACGTTTAGTAGGTTTAAATAGAGGACATGGTATAAAAACGTAACGTACGTCCGGGACCTATTGGGACACATGTTCGTTAACCGTCCTATAGAAAACTAAAGTAAAATCACCGCTACCCTTTCGTGAACGGAGTTTACAATTTCGTACGACGAGAATCGAACTACTAACTATAAAGTGGAAGGAGTGTCTCTCATTACTATCCAACTTTATATTTATTAGAACTCCCTTATCCTATAAATATATTTATATAAGTTGGACATCACTTTCCCGAATATAATTTCATTTTCCGTCCTTCGTATCCCTGAGAACTCACCGTCTCCGACGTTATTTCCCACTCTTTCTTACGAACTTTTACTTCTAATCTATAACTTTTAATTTAGATTGAGGTTTAAAAAGTCTTCGGACACATTGAAAGAGTTTGAATGAGAAGAACGGGATTTCAAAATAATAAAATGGTAGACATAACTTAGACGGAGATTTTAATAATAAGGTGGACTAAAGGATTCAGAAAATCCTGAGGGTGAAAAGATAGTAAGGATTGATCTGTAAAAAAACTTAGGAGGGAGTAGAAACAGGTGGTAAATATTAGTCAGTAGGTCAAAACGATTCAGAATAAAGTCCCATAGAGATCGTCACTTTAGTTATAAGGTACATTATCTAATATTTACGGGATGGTGTAAGGTATTTCTTACAAAGAAAGTTGTTTTACTTAATGAAAAATGAACTGCAATTGGGCACATAAAGAATTATGAAACAACTGCGTCAAGGAAGGTGGTTTTACAGATATTTTAATCATACATAATGATTTACAGGTAGAGTTTACAGTCGTAGAAATGGGAACTATCTGTAGGTTCACTACTGTAAAAAGGTAGGAATTTGAAGGAGAGATTTTGGACAAAGATGGTATAGAGAACTAAGTCGACTGTACGATAAAAGACAATTGTACTAACACGTAAACGTGAATGTAGTATAATCTATTTGATAATTTTCGGATCCTGTATTCTATGAGTTGTTCCGAATCTCGTAGACAACTTGTTCTCACTTACTACAGTAAGGAACTGAATCTCCTGATGTTAAATTGAAGGTAGATGAAGGACTTTCCTAAAGACCCAGAGTACCTGAGGTACAACAGAATTCTTATTTAAAATGTAAAAAGTAGAGTAAGAGTCTAAGTGACTGAGAGTCATTGAACGAGGTGAATTAATCGAGCAAATGAAAGGTGACGGTGATTTATGTACCTGGCACTTGTAGGTCTACAAGTTCGACTAAAATCTTTTCCGTCTCCTTGGTCTCTAGTTTAACCGTTGTAGACGACCTAGTAGCTTTTTCGTTCTGTCAAGGTCTTTTTGTAGATAAACACGAAATAACTTAGTGTTTCTGTTTCGGAAACTAACACAAGTCAAATCAAGTCATTTCAGTGAGTCAGTACAGACTGAGAAGCGCTGGGGTACTTGACTTCGTACGGTCTGGAGGGACAGGTAATGGTTGAGTTCCTCAGGTGGTTTTGGGTACAGGTAGCTCAACCACTACGGTAGGTTGGTAGAGTAGGAAACAGTAGGGGACAAAGAGGACGGGAGTTAGAAAGGGTTATAGTCCCAGAAAAGGTTACTCAGTCGAGAAGCGTAGTTCACCGGTTTCATAACCTCAAAGTCGAAGTTGTAGTCAGGAAGGTTACTCATGGGTCCTGACTACAGGAAATCCTACCTGACCAACCTAGAGGAGTATCAGGTTCCCTGAGAGTTCTCAGAAGAGGTTGTGGAGTCAAGTTTTCGTAGTTAAGAAGACGTGAGTCGTAAAAAACATCAGGTTGTGAGTGTAGGTATGAACTGGTGACCTTTTTGGTATCGGAACTGATCTGCCTGGAGACATTCGTTTCATTACAGAGACGAAAAATTACACGACAGGTCCAACCAGTATTGTAAGGAAGGTTCCTCATTCGTAGAAAATTAAAGTACCGACGTTAGTGGTAGACGTCACTAAAACTTCTGGGGGTTTTATTTCAGTCGGTGATAAAGGTGACAAAGGGGTAGATAAACGGTATTTCACTACTCTGGTCTACGGTACTAAAGTAGAAGACTTACAAATCGGAAGTCGGTTGAAAAAGTGAGAGGAGAAAGTGAAAGTGATTCCCCGAGAAATCAAGGAGAAGTGAAAGACGACATTCCCACTATAGTAGACGTATAGACTCCAATAACTTTAAAGAGGACCGTTAGACCTAAGGTCGAACACGAAGAAGGTCGGGTCGTAAAGAGTACTACATGAGACGTATATTTAATTTATTCGTCCCACTGTTATATGTCGGAACTACATGAGGAAAAGGATAAACCTTGGTCAGACAACAAGGTACAGGTCAAGATTGACAATGAAGGACTGGACTTATGTCTAAAGAGTTCTCCTTCCAGCCTATCAGACGATAAGAATAGAGAAAGTCTTAAAAGGTGTCAAATAACACTAGGTGTGTCAGTTTCCGAAACTGTATCAGTTGTTTCGTCTTTATCTACAAAAAGACCTTGAGAGAACGAAAAAGGTAATAGGTCACCTACAACCGTTAAACTAGAGAACAAGGAGACGGAAAAGATATTGGTCGAACTTGTAGACCTTCAAGTGCCAAGTGCATAACGACTTCGGACCGAACCTATTAAAATTCGTAATGAATTGATCACACACTCTACTCACGTTAACACGTCATCAAACTCGTAAGAAACCGTAACGGAAAAAACCCCTAACCTTACTTTTGACTGAAAAAGGTCAGGACACCGGTGACCACTCAATAGGTTTAAACGACCGCATAACTCACGCCGTGCAAATGTCGTAGTAGCAAGTCCTAAACTTTATTGAGTTGACCTTAAGGTAGTAGAGGTGATCAAAATAAGTATCATTACGAAGGATTCCGGGTCAACTGAAGTGTGAGGTCCTACAGACCGAGAGTCACTCACTAGTGTGGTAGTACTAATAGACTCAGTACTTCTAGAAAAGACATGTCAAGCAGACACATAAGAAAGTGCAGAAGAATTATATAAGACGAAGATAATCCAGGCATGGTAAAGACAGGAAACTTACATACCTAGTATTATTTGACACCTTTTAAGAATTTCTCTAGTCTTATGGTCTGGTGGACTGTACGGAGAACTCTTTGGACATACGTCCAGTCCTTCGTTGTCAATCTTGACCTGTACCTTGTTATCTGATCAAGGTTTATCCTTTTCCTCATGTAGTTCCGACATATAACAGTGGGACGATAAATTGAATATACGTCTAATGTAGTACTCTTTGCGACCCGGCCTTCTTCATGTTCGACCTTAGGTCTAACGAACCTTTTTATAGTTATTGGAGTCTATACGTCTACTGTGGTGGGAATACGGTCTTTCACTTCTTCTTCGTTTCTCGGAGAACCACTTTCTCCTCTCACTTTACAACCGAATTTCGAGTTGTAAGTCTTTTGACTCTAGTACCGTGGACCAGGGTAGTGAAATACCGTTTATCTACCCCTTTGTCACACTCTAAAATAAAAACCCACGAGGTTTTAGTGACGTCTACCACTAACGTCGGTACTTTAATTTTCTACGAACGATGAACCTTCTTTTCAATACTGGTTGGATCTGTCGTATAATTTTTCGTCTCTGTAATGAAACGGTTGTTTTCAGGTAGTTCACTTTCGATACCAAAAAAGTTCATCGGTACATACCTACACTCTCAACCTGAGATTTCTTTCGACTCACGGTTTCTTAACTACGAAAACTTGACACTACAACCTTTTCTGAGTACTCTCAGGGAACCTGACGTTTCTCTAGGTTGGTCAGGTAGGATTTCCTCTAGTCAGGACCCACAAGTAACCCTCCTAACTACAACTTCGACTTTGAGGTTATGAAACCGGTGGACTACGCTTCTCGACTGAGTAAACTTTTCTGGGACTACGACCCTTTCTAACTCCCACCCTTCTCTTCCTATACTGTCTCCTACTCTACCAACTTACCGTAGTGGTTGAGTTACCTGTACTCAAACCCATCAGAGGCCCTCAACCACAACCTGTCCCTCCCGACCTTACGACGTCGGGTAGTCCAACGTTTCTCAGTCTGTGTTGACTCACTGACTTGACTTGACTTGGTGATTTACTATAGGAGATGGGATTAATGAATTATAAATTTAACAAATAAACTTTACATTATCCTTTTACCACATATCTGTTTTCAATCGTTGGAATTTGTCTTTACCTTTTACTTTTGTTCCAATGAAAGAGAATCCTTCGTAGTGATGCTTGTTTCGATCACCTCCACTTTCTTAAGGTCAACTCGATAAAATTTAGGATTTTCCACTACGAAAATGTAACGACGTGAGTTATACGGTAGTTCAAATTTCTTGAGTCGTCACCGGCGTCCTGACCTTTTCCAGACAAAAGTAAGGTTGAGTTCCTTTCCGCTACGGTTTCTGATAAGTTTGATCGTGTGTAAGCGTGAGTAGAGTGTCCGATCGTCTCACTACGAGTCTTAAGAGGTTCGGTCCGAAGTCATCGTGTGCTTGACACTTGAAGGTCTATAAGTTCGACCTAAATCTTTTCCGTCTCCTTGGTCTCCAGTTTTACGGTTGTAGGCAACCTAGTAACTTTTACGTTCTCTCAAGGTCTTTATGTAGATGAAAACGAAATAACTGACGTTTTCGGAAACTGACACACCTAGTGTTGTTTGACACCTTTTAAGACTTTCTCTACCCTTATGTATGGTGGAATGGACGGAGGACTCTTTAGACATACGTCCAGTTCTTTGTTGTCAATCTTGACCTGTACCTTGTTGTCTGACCAAGGTTTAGTCCTTACCTCTTGTAGTTTCGACATATAACAGTGGAACGAATAAATTGAATATACCTCTCATGTAGTACACTTTACGACCCGACCTTCTTCATGTTCGACCTTAGGTCTAACGGACCTCTTTATAGTTATTAGAGTCTATACGTCTACTGTGGTGGGAATACCGTTTTTCGTTTCTTAATTTATCGGAGAACTTAAGACCTTTATTTTCGTTTTTATTTGTTTACCCTAGATTAATTTTAATTTTCGAAGACGTGTTGTTTCCTTTTATATTCGTTCCACTTTTCTGTCGGAAGACTTACCCTCTTTTATTATCGTTTACTTCGTTGACTGTTTGTTGATTAGAGTTTTTATATGTTTGTTGAATACGTCGAGTTAAGGTCTTTTTATTTGATAGGTTAGTTTTTTACCCGGTTTCTTGATTTATCTGTAAAGAGGTTTCTTCTGTATGCCTACCGATTGTTTGTGTACTTTTCTACGAGTTGTAGTGAGTAATAATCTCTCTACGTTTAGTTTTGGTGTTACTCCATGGTGAAGTGTGGTCAGTCTTACCGACGCTACGTTTTTAGACGTTCGTTATTTACGACCCCTCCCACACCTCTTTTCCCTTGGGAGGATGTGACAACCACCCTTACGTTTGATCATCTCGGTGATACCTCTTGTCACACCTCTAAGGAATTTTTGAACGTTTATCTTGATTGAATACTGGGTCGTTAGGGTGACGACCCGTATGTGTGACTCCTTTGGTCTTAACTTTCTCTGTGTACATGGGGTTACAAGTAGCGTCGTGACAAATGTTATCGGTCCTGTACCTTTGTTGGATCTACAGGTAGTCGTCTACTTACCTATTCTTTCGACACCATGTATATGTGTTCCCTCATAATGAGTTGGAAATTTTTCTTATGTAAACTTAGTCAAGCTTACTCCACCTACTTTGACCTCGGCTAATATGTCTCACTTCATTCGGTCTTTCTTTTTGTGGTTATGTCATATGATTGTGTATATATACCTTAAATCTTTCTACCGTTACTGCTGGGACATACGTTCTGTCCTTTTTTCTGTGTCTACACATATGGTCTGAAAACCTGAGTCTCCCTCTCCCTCTCCCACCCTACTAAACCCTCTTACCGTAAGATTGTACATATGATAGTGCATTCTTAGCTTAGTGGTCAGATACAAACTACGTCCTATGTCGTACGAACCCCGACCACGTGCCCCTACTGGGTCTCTCTACAATACCCCTCCCTCCACCTTCCCCCCAAGTACAAACCCTTGCGTACATGTGGGCACCACCTAAGTACAGTTACATACCGTTTTGGTTATGTCATAACATTTCATTTTATTTCATTTTTACTTTTAATTTATTTATTTATTTATCGGAGAACTACTTTCACTTTCTTCTCTTACTTTTTCAACCGAATTTAGAGTTGTAAGTCTTCTGCTTCTAGTACCGTAGACCAAGGGAATAAAGTACCGTTTATCTACCCCTTTGTTACCTTTGTCACTACCTGAAATAAAACCCCCAGAGGTTTTAGTGACGTCTTCTACTGACGTCGGTACTTTAATTTTCTGCAAACGAGGAACCTTCTTTTCGAGACTGGTTGGATCTGTCGTATAATTTTTCGTCTCTGTGTTGAAACGGTTGTCTCCAGGTAGAGTAGTTCCCATACCAAAAGGTCATTAATACATACTTACACTCTCAACCTGATATTTTCTCTCGACTCGCGACTTCTTAACTACGAAAACTTGACACCACTACCTCTTCTGAGAACTCTCAGGGAACCTGACATTCCTCTAGGTTGGTCAGGTAGGATTTCCACTAGTCCGGACTTATAAGTAACCTTCCTGATTACGACTTAGACTTTGAGGTTATAGAACCGGAGGACTACGTTTCTTGACTGGGTAACCTTTTTGGGACTATGACCCTTTCTAACTTCCACCCTTTTCCCCTGTTGTCCCCTACTTTACCAACCTACCGTAGTGACTGAACTATTTGTACTCGGACTCATTTCAAACCCTCAACCACTACCTGTCCCTCCGGTCCTCACGACGTCAGGTACCCAGCGTCTCAGCCTGTGTTGACTCGTTGACTTGACTTGAATTAAGTCACAGAAATAATAGAAAGAGACGAAAATAGAAAAGGAGAGTACTAATAACAGAAAAACGACTCTTGAGGTCGGTTGATGGGTTGTTTGGTTGGACAGATATATAAGAAGGTCGAGATCCTATAGGACCTGTCCCTGATGTTAGAAATACAAATGACATGTATAAGAAGGATTTCCTTTAAAAATAATAGAGTCAGTACTCGTTCCTGGTAGAAAGGACCCTATTCACCTGGGAACTAGTTAGTAGATACTGACTATATTCCTCGAAACCTCAACTCCCATTTTTAGGTAAAGTTTTTGTTCTAACGCTTGTCCTTCCGTCGCGTTTTGTGACCGATGACGTAAAAAAGAGCGTTTCATTAACATTGATTATTTATTAAATCTGTCTAGATCAGTCGAATTTATATATCAATGTAATGTCACAAACTTTTCTCAATTTGTCGGGGTAATACTGACAATATAGGGACATGTTGGTCCTGATAATTTTAGTAACTGACGTTACGAGTAAACCTATGACATGGTCATTTAAAGGAGTCTCTTCGTCTACAGTCCTGCTTTAGGTAATAAGTTCTCTGAATAACCTTCCTTGTGAACACTTTTTATTTCCCCCTTTCTCTTCCACTCACCCTCCTCGGAAGTCTAGAGTTACTTCAAAACTGAAGACGATTTATTCTTTCCTTCCAACCTATTCTTCTCGGAGTGAGGAATCATGTCAAGACTCTTACTGAACTACCAAAAGAGACCGACTACCCCTCAGGGTCTCATTCGAAAAGACAATCTATTCTGTGAGTGACCCGTTACCTTACCGACCTCTTGGGGGTGATCCGTGTCAATAGTGAACTTTACTCGAACTCCCGACTCATCGGAATCGTACACGTGACATCATGTCCGACGATCAATCGATTGAGGTGACGAAATTCTTTCAAGAGAGTAGTTTCTACACTTGTCATGTAAGAGTACTGACAGAGTCTGTGAAAGAGAAAGACAAGAGAGAGTCACAGAAGAAGAGTCGTCTTCCATTTCTATCGTTTTAGTTCATTGTATATGTGGAGACAAGAAAGGAGTATACGTAGGGACGTTTAGGATTGGATTTCATCCCTTATATCATAATAGTTTTCCGTTTTCCAAGACGTGAACGATGTTCCAATTTAAATACTCTACGGAACCACATCGTCACCCTTTAAAGGAGTGTTACTTTTATCAAAGAAATGGAAATCTTAAATCATACTTCGTCTTAAAAGACCAAGTGTCTTTATAAATTCCAGATGAAATCAATTATACTCATTACTTTTGTAAGTCATGTGGTGTACAGGGAAAATTGTTGGACTAAGATATCCAACTGACATCGAGCGACAATTTGAGACTGAAAAATATCATAGAAAATAGTATATGAAGAAACGTTTGTTCGGTACCATAACTCTATGTTGCAAAGTAAATTCTAAACGTATTTTTTCAAACCCGGTCTATCTCAACTTCTTTCTTCGATTCCTGGAGAAGTTTTAGTGTTTTATGTACTGACCCTTTTGACTTTAATCCTAAGTGTCGTCTACTTCAAAAGTAAAAGAGAAATGTGTAAATATGACGACGACGGAAAGAAAATTTTTCTTTTAGACATAAAGACATATGTTTTTATAAATTTCTAGTTTTTGTGATGACTACGAGTTACTGATAGCCAACCAGTGGAAGTCCCGTACCCCAGGAGAAACCACCCCGTTCCTAGGGAACCTTTTATGTCCCCGGGGTCTTGATAGGATTATCATTGGTAGTAAATGAATAACCAAAGGTTTATATGACGGTTCGTTAATTATTTATAATAACATAAGAAATCTACTAGACTAGGTATAAAGTATCTACTCCTTTGACCCAATCTCTTTTTAATTAACAGGTTCCCGTGTTTCGATCGTACCCCATCTTCACTCTAATCTTGGGTCCAAACATACTAATTTTTACACACGAATAAATGGTGTTGTAGTACGATATAAAAAGGTACCTTTGGTTAAAATAAAAAGTAAATTGTGTGAATCTAAAGTTTCCTTAAGGACTTTTCTATTTTATTTAAGTCAAACTAATGTCTTTGGTCTCTAGGTCATCTTGATTCTACAACCTCAGTAAAGTCGGTAAGACGGCAGAGATTCCTACCTTACTTTCCCTTTCTTTTAGATATGCATAATTCATTAATTGTACTCGGTCCGAATCGAAATATATGTATATAAACATTCGGAAGGTTGTTGGAACAATAGTATCAAGTGAAGATGAAAAAGGATACGAGTAGTGAAGAGGGAATGAACGAATCATAAGTAATAAATCCCTGGACGAGGAAACGAAGGACGTCCGTACTGTGAGGTCACCGACGACAGTTAATAGGATAAGGTAGAGGGACCTAAATATACGTCTATTAACCATATCCGGTTAAATTAACTTCGAGAAGACACCCTACAAGGGATAATCTAGGTTCTCTGTGTCCAGACACAAAGATCAGTTTTTAAGTACTTCTCTTTCGACTAGATTCCCCTTCCTTTATTTCCCTTTACTTCTCTCTTTAGAACTGTGACAACCTGAGAGACCGAAACCCGTCGGGACTCGAAGTAGTAACGGGAACTAAGTTAAACTAATATAGTCGGTTTTGTAATAGAATTAACGGTTTTTGTTAAAAATAACCAAAAATTAGTAAACGTTGGTCTTCTGAGGATCGATAAAACTATTTCGTTTGTCCTTAAGTCTCCGAGTCATATTATAGAGTGATTGGACCCCCACTGATTTGTCTGACTTTAGATTCGTTTAGATGAAGAGTCCAAATCGAGGAGAAAAAGAATAATTAAGAATGAAATGTTATCTTAATATGTACACAAACTCAGAAACCATATATTGATTATTCCTACGAATGTAAGAAGAAAAGTAAATAGATTTGACACTCATCTTTAATTTACGATCTGTGTCACAAGAATATGTTGTCCAGGTGTGACGGAAATGAAACTCCTTATCTATGGTGGAATCACCGACATTGCTCAATTAGATTAAGTAGGTTTGAAGAAAACCTATTCATTCTGAAACTGAAGTTTCGTTACCTTACTTTATCCATGTTAGTCCACTTTGAGATTTATATCTACTGGATTGAATGTAAAGTAGATTTCTCTACGTCGAAAGAGTGTAAAGGGGGGTTTTCATAGAACCGTATAGAAGATAAAGAAAAGTGTGTATAGACTCGTTGATAAAAGAAGTACATGACGGATGAAGTCTTGTAGAGACATTTTTTAAAGGGATCTTTTACGATATTTACGTTGAAGTTCGTATTCTAGTCGTTTCGGTCGTGTTTTTTATTTTCATTTTTTGTGACCTTCTCCTCCTTTCTCCACGATTACGTGACCTAAAGACGTACTTGAGTTGACAAAAAGAGGATATAATTCCTAGGATTTAGTTTGGATTAGTACTATGTTTGTATATTTTTTAATAATTGATTAACTCAAACTGACCTCACTTAGTTAATATTACCTCTCTTCTGTCCAGCTATAATTCTTAATATGTCTTTGATTACTCCAAGACCCTTCCCAAGGGAAGAGGCAAAATAAAGACTAAAATGGATTAAAGTTTTATACTTTCCTTTCAACCTTGTTGTAAGTAGAAATTTAGTGGTAATATACCATAAGGATTTATAGTAATAAGTGTGTCAATATACTTCTTACCTTTAACTACAAAAACTGTATACAAAATTTATAATGTACCTTAATAGATTAGTAGTAACTTCAAAATATCACATCTAGGAACTTTAGTTAAAGAATTTCAATTCTTTAATGTACCTGGACTATAATATCACTAATATAAATAATATAAATACCTTATTCTTTTATGGATTACACTTTACGAGAAAATTCAAGTTATTACAAATGTTTATTAAACTTTCAATAAAGGTGTTTTATAAATGGATATATATATATTACCATGATACATATACCAATTTATGTGATATATGTGGTGTATATCTGACAAAAGAATAATAAGATCACCCTACTTTTTGATATACTAGTGGGAGAAATAGTTTCGTGTTGATTATAAATAGTATTAACAAGTAGACAGAAACAAATGGATATTCGTAATATTTTCCATTCAGGAATAAAGTAAATAAATTTTATTTATTTTATGTAATACGACTAGAAATAAAAAAATAGTATAAAAACATAAAAAATGTTATCATGTATTGTCTTACTGTGTAATATATATAACTCACTTACAAACATATTACCCATTTATAAGATTACTTTTGGATTAACTGGATTAATCGGATTTTACTTTTACATATAAGATTATATGTGACTTTTGAATATTTTATAAGTTCCGAACTTAAGTGTTTTCAATACGTTATGAATCTCCTATATATCGTATGAACTAGAGTCCCTCTAGTTAACGAAACTTACGACTTTTATGATGATCCATTATAAGACCCGGACCGAGATGACAGGTGGAAAATAAAAGATATAATACGATAAATTATGAGTAACATTCAGTCACTTATCCCTTTCATAATTATAAGGTCGTTCTAATTCTCAAATTAGTGTCAATGTTTTGATCATTCAACGTTCGGTCTACTATCGGAGACAAAAATTTATGTAAAAGTATAAGATGATAGAAAGACATACTTTTTTGAACCTTTCTCAGTATTCAATCAATATTCTTCTTTACTTTACAGTAAGTTAAAAAACACCTCCAACTTCTCACTATTTTGTTTCTAAATCCAAAGTAATATAATCCTTTCCTCTATTAAGGACGTTTCAGATCCGGTTACTTATATAAACACTTCTTTGATTCCAAAAAAGAAAAGAACTCAAAAAATAAACGTATGGGATGAAATTTGTCAAAAATTTTATTAGGTTGAACAATATATCAGTATTCTCTAAACTAAATCCAGTACGGACTTACCAGGTCACCAAAAGGGGTGAAAAAAATTTGAAATCAGACTTAAACCGTTCTTCCTCAAGTTCTAGACTCGGTATCAGTCGAGGACCAGAACAAAAACGACTGACACATCTCGAAGAGGTAGAAACCGACGTTTCTTATATTAGTTAGACTAAAGCCATAACTGGTAGACAACTACAGGTACACATCTCACAAGGGAACACAACAACCTTCTCCCACAAACGATACTAGTCACGTAAGAGAACCGTTTTGAGAATAATCCGAACGGGACGAAGTAAGACATGAGGTTCCGGTCTAAACGGATAATGAGGTCCATAAAGAACTGAAGGATGAAAAACTTAAGGTCAGGGGATATTACCTTTCCTATAGAAAAAACCCACAATCAAGATCCTCCAGAACATCCAGAAGTATCTTGGCGAGACACTTTACCACTTTTTAAGAATTTCTCTACCCTTATGGTCTAGTTGACTGGACGGTGGACTCTTTACACATACGTCCAGTTCTTCGTTGTCAATCTTGACCTGTACCTTGTCTGACCAAGGTTTAGCCCTTTCCTCATGCAGTTCCGACATAAGACAGTGCGACGAATTAATTGAATATACGTCTCATGTAGTACTCTTTACGACCCGACCTACTTCGTGTTCGACCTTAGTTTTAACTACCCTCTTTATAGTTATTGGAGTCTATACATCTACTGTAGTGGGAATACCGTCTTTCGCTTCTTGACTTCTCGGAGAAGTAACTTCACTTTCTCCTCTCACTTTTTCAACTGAATTTCGAGTTATAAGTCTTTTGATTCTAGTACCGTAGTTCAGGGTAGTGAAGTACCGTTTATCTACCCCTTTGTTACCTTTTTCACTGTCTGAAATAAACCCCCGGAGGTTTTAGTGACGTTTACCACTGACGTCGGTACTTTAATTTTCTGCGAATGAGGAACTTTCCTTTCAATACTAATTGGATCTGTCGTATAATTTTTGTCTCTGTAATGAAACAGTTGTTTACAGGTAGATCAGTTTCGATACAAAAAAGGTCCTTAGCACACCTACACTTTCAACCTGATATTTCTTTCGACTCATGACTTCCTAACTACGAAAACTTGACACCACAACCTCTTCTGAGAACTCTCAGGGAACCTCACGTTACTCTAGGTTGGTCAGGTAGGATTTCCTTTAGTCGGTACTTATAAGTAACCTTCCTGACTACGACTTCGACTTTGAGGACATGAAACCGGTGGACTACGTTTCTTGACTGAATGAACTTTTCTGGAACTACGACCCTTTCTGACTTCCGAAATTCTCTTCCCCTGCTGTTTCCTACTCTACCAACCTACCATAGTGACTGAACTACTTGTACTCGGACTCATTTCAGGACCTCAACCACTACCTGTCCCTCCGGACCACACGACGTCAAGTACCCAACGTTTCTCAGTCTGTACTAACTCACTGACTTGACTTGACTTGAAAAACATTGATAATTTTAGTCCCAAGATTGCATTACTATTTATATTGTAGTCTTATGACATAATCTTAAATACTATCTATGTATTGGTCCTTTTATTAACACGAATTAAGAATGACAGAATCTTAGAGTGTAAACCTTATACGTTAATGAGTTTGTAAGACTGAAGACGAACTTTAAAAACCTCCTTCATCTTTCCTTTCTAAAAATGATCATCATTTTCACTAGTATATTAGTGAATAAGTTTAAAATTTGTCAATTTTAAAAATCAAACAGTTAACTTAATATGTCTTTAAATGAAAGAAGAGAGTAGAGGGTAACTGGAATTTGGAAAAGGAGACTTCATTGGGTCCTATGTACATTTATTTGTATCTATGTTTATACGTATAGAAATTATACTATCGAGAAGACTATAGACTTCTATCGAAAATCTTGTCGTAAAGTGATGTATATGAAAGAGTGTGTGTGTCATGATTATAAAGGGGTCAAAGGGGATATTGAACTAGTGGGAAGAATAATAGTTCAAACAGATATTAAATAGAGATAACAAGACAAGGGAGAATGTTAGGTAAAACAGTTCAAGTACTATAACCTGATTAAGGTCTATATAAGTCCTGTTTCCTCAATGTTTTAACAAATTCTAAATAAACATATGTAATATTCTAGTTTAAATAGTTATTACAAATTTCTTTTAATTTTATTGGATCTTATAGTAAGACAACTTACAAATGACACAGTGAAACTGTCTATAAAAGTACATGTATCTACATCTATAAATTTGTTAAAAATCCTTTAATTTAGTGGTACATATGTAAAAATATGGATATCATTAGTCATTCAGTAGAAAGTCTCGAAGATGTGTGAGGATGTTTTCAAACAAACGGTAATAATAATCCTATCGTATACAAACAAGGAAATATAATTACTCGATAGAAAAACTCTCGTTGTACCCCGGAGAATATACTGTCCCCGGTTATAACTCTCTTCGACAACCCTTATCTTAATTTTAACTGTTTTTAAGATTTTCTACTTTTGTAAGTCCTAATATATGAGCATAACACTAGGGACAGAATTGAAAAACTTTTACTCGAAAACTTAATAAAATTTTTCGGAGTACGAAAAAGATAAAAGACTGAACCCACTTGGGTTCTTCCGTCATAGGTGTACCTGGTTTTGACACAGATTTTAACACCAGAGTTTAGGTCTTGGTATAGCAAACTGTGTCCAACGTGGCAATGATCCGACTCGTCTCTGGTTTAAACAAGAGGGTTAAACTGGTAAGGGGTTTAACGGATTCTATACATAACTCTAGTATGTGACTCGTCTCGTCTACGTTACAATTATTGTTTCATGAGTGGGAGATCTTATCTCTAACTAATTACTCAATTTATAATTTTCATCTTACGTCACAGTTTTAATTTAAAAAGAGATTGAGTCACTTCTCAGTGTTTCTATCATTTAAGTCATCTACTCTGAACCAATAATCAATTTAGAAAGTTTCGGGACACGAGCGTTCGTAGAGTTAGGATATGACTACAACGAACAATTAGGACCTTTTGAGTCTTATGTTGATTCAATTTCAGTTACACAATCAGTGAGTTAGCACAGGTCGAGAAACGCTGGGATACATGACATCGGACGGTCTGAGGAAATAGGTACCTTAAGAGGTCCGTTCTTAGGACCTCACCCAACGGTAAGAGAAGAGGTTCCCTAAAAAGGGTCCCCAACTTCGTCCCAGAGGATGTAACGTCCATAAGGAATGGCAAACTCGGTGGTCCCTTCGGATCCTTAAAAGTATTTCGATACAAGTCCTTATTATGGTAGACGAATTCACCCAAATTTTAAAGTCCTCCTTTGCTCATTATGGAGAATACTTCTTTGAATTGTCTCCTTCTTTAAACCAAACAGAACTACATCGTGAATATATTTTTACAAGGATTTTGAGAGCATAGAATCTCTTTACATATATGTGAATATATAGTTCATACGAATTATGCATACATCTATTGTTTCGTTGTATAAAAGATGAAATTTTAAATTGTTACTAAATCACAAACATAGAAACTTAATAGGGTTGGTCCCCAAGTAACGTCGTGTAGGATTGAGTTCCGTTGATTAAAGGTAGGTTTCGACAACGACCTTGAAATCTAAAGTATTAGTCATTCTTTGTGTTTAGTAAATTTCGGGACCAAAGTTCTGATGTGAAAGTAAAAATTATGTTAAAGTTTTGTCATTGAATCTATAAAACGGTTATACGTTACTTGGTTGTCTATTTTATATTAAACGGTAATAGTAGTAATACAAATTTTATTACAAAATTGAAGTTTTCTTTCTTTTGTTTAGAGTCTTTTTGTCCGGTCAGGAAATCTCACTCACTTAAAGAGTACTACCCCTTTTTTTTTTTCTGGAGTAATGTTGTGTAAACGGGAAAATAGGAGAGAAAAGTAGAGGTTTACCAAAAATTCGAGTTAAATCAAGTGAGGAGACACTTGAAACTTTTAGGACGAGTAATTTACAACCATTCATAGTACCGAGTTTCGGGGTCTTCATAACAATGACAAAAACAAAAGATAAAACCATAATAGACGGACGTGTAAGTGTTCGTTAAGGGGAAGGAATTTCGAGGTACCAAGGATTTCTATACGACGAGTTTCACGGGTGTAATGATACGTTTATGATACGTTCGTGATACATGTGTGAGACAGTGATGTTCTTATGTTATTACAATCTTGTGTCAATAATTGTTCTTTTCGGTTTGAAGGAGAAATCTAGACACGTCGAAAATTATAGGTGTTTACTGTTTGTCTACCATACAAAAGTTATGTTCCATTCTTTTAAGTTCCAAAGACCCAGTTACTAGTAATAAACTTCGTTATTCTTTAAGACGTGTCAGGAAAGGGAAGAAACTTAACTACTCTATATTCCTCTCAGAGATACTGTCTTCTCCTTGGGTTTCTATACTTAAAACCTCGAATATGTCTTTGATGATGTGTCGTCAGGGAGAAAGAGAGGTCTTTCTTTTCTGTAATGTAAAGATTGTATTTGTTTAGGAGAGAATCTCTTCTGTCCTTCCAAGGATCTACAAACGTTGGGAAACCTCACTTTATATTCCGAGGTCCCCTCTGTCCTGATATTTCTAGAAACCTCCAGAGGTTATAAGTTCCGTACAATTGGTCTGTTTGTAGAAATTAGGACCAACGGACATTAAAAAAAGAATCTTTCTGGTTTAACACGTATGTAAACTTTTATAATCAATAAAGACTTGTTATATATATACGGTGAGTATAAAATAAAGTACAGATAAAGGGAATACATGAGAGACTAAGGGGAACCCAAGAGAAGGATATTTCTCTTTTAGACAAGTCTCCATTAGAAAGAGATGACTCTGAAACACGAAGAGATTCAATTATCTCGAATAAGTCTCATGTAGTGACAAGACTGTTTCCAGTCATATCAGTTACGACACCAAAAAGGTCTTCAGTACATGTCTACACTCTCAACCTGGTATTTCTTCCAACTTGTGGTTTCTTAACTACGGAAGTTTGACACCACGATCTCTTCTGAGAACTCTCAGGGAACCTGTCGTTTCTGTAGCTTGGTCAGTCAGGATTTCCTTTAGTTGAGACTTAGAAGTGACCTTCTTGACTACGATTTCGACTTTGAGGTTATGAAACCGGTGAACTACGTTTCTCGACTGAGTAACCCTTTCGACTGAGTAGAAAGGGACTACGACCCTTTCTGACTTCCGTTTTCCTCTCCCCTCGTCGTCTCTTACTCTACCAGTCTATTGTAGTGACTAAGTTACCTGTACTTAAACTCGTTTGAGGTCCTCCATCCCTTCCTGTCCCTTCGGACCGAACGATGTCAGGAACCCCAACTTTTCTCAACCTGTGTTGAATAGTTGACTTGTTGTTTTAATACTCATAATGATAACACGTATAGTCGACTGTTTTACACTAATTTAAGACTTGGTGTAATCTTTTGGGTCGGGAGAGTAGTACCAAGATGACACAAGGTCTTTTCATCTCTCGTACAAGTAGAGATTCAACAAGTCACAAGAAATCTGTAGAGACGTCTACTCTTGAATTGACCTGTACCTCGTTATAAAAGGGTTAAATGAATAGTTGTTACATGGAAAATTTACGTGGTAGACGAGTTTCACAAATTCGTCCCCCATGTACACGAGTTTGATGGGAGGAGGCAGTGGTGACGTAAAAGAGTTACCAAAAATTTTCACTGAAAATGTTTTTTTCTTTCCGTCATTTGTCTTTCCTTTTGGTAAGTTTAATGAACATTACCTTAGAATTTAAATTTAGAGTCACTCTAGGATTTAAAATTAGTAGTTTAATACATTAAACAGAAAAGGAACAAAAATAATTACCGGTATTAGTTAAAATCACTACAACAAGATTTTCCCCGTGTTAGTATACAACAACTATACGATAAATTTTATGATGACCTTTTATAAAGTGGTCATAAAATATATATCAAAACACATCATACATTTTATAGTCACTTAGAAAAAAGGAAAAATTCTTTAATAAACGGAAAAATTAAACAAGAACTATAAAATACCTGTTTTAAAATTTAAAAGAACATCATACATGAAAATAAAATACTAAAGGAGTTGAGTAATGAAATAAATATTCAACAAAATAAAACATGTTTATTCACAAATAGTATGTATTTTGATCTGATAATTTTTGTCAATGTTATCGTATATACCGTACATGAATAATAATGTCATAATGTCTTAAAATATCCGATTAGAAAGGATGAATCTATATGAAACAGTTAGAGACTTTTTATAAAGTATCTATCAAATTGATATTAAAATTATTATGGTGTATTAAAATTCTTCATATATAAATTTTTAATTTCGTAATGTAAGATCTTATACTATATTATTGTTTCTCTCCCCTAAAAACATACAGTTCGTGACACGATTCATAATTATGAAACTTACAAAATACTTTGAATTAGAAATCTTACTGTGAGACTTTATACTGAATAATAGTATAAGTAAAAGTCTACTCTTTCCAACTTTAATCCACTTTATTAGAGTTACAAAGTTCGGTCCTTAGTTTCTATTGAAAATAAAATTTGAACCAAGTCTCTTTTCGTGGTTTAAACTGTCTATTCTATTTTCCGATTTCCTTTCAAACAAATAGGATCCTAAATTATATTAAGTTACGGTTGATATAAAATCAACTTCCTTGTGTCTAAACAGGTTCGTGTTTACGAGTCGTGTGTCAACGTGTTCGTCTTAAATATGAGTTCTTTTTACGACATCTACATCTATACTCAGTGATTGAGTCTGTACTAACGAGTTCATCTCTTAAAGAAGTTCTCAGTCACTGATTTGTCTCAAATCTGTTTCTTCTCATTTTTCGACTTCAGAATTAGAATTCCGTAAGGATATAAATTCTTCGGTCTCTTTCTTAGTTCTAGTTCCTTATGGTCGTTCAGTACCCTTTTACTTGGACTCCGTGTCTTGTCCACCTTTTCGACGTTCTTTCCTATTTTTTATTCCTCCTAAGTTACGACTCTTTCCATTTACGAGTCCCTTATAGTAAAATATACATATAATAACTATTGGAAACCGTATCGTACCAATATATCTTATACCTTCCAATTCTCACAGATTACTCCTTTTTTCTACTGTTCAAAACGTTGACAATTACCTTCAAATGACGTTTGTCTTCTTTTTATTTTGTCCTTTTACATTTGATCCGACTTTACGATGTATCCTCAATTCGTTTGACTTTCGAAATTCCCATTACTGACCAAGATTTTTTTTTCTTTTCGCCCGTACTCACTATAATCTTAATACAGAGAAGTACATAAGCTAGAATTAATAAAATGAAATGTTAAGATAGGATGTCTTTAACTATGTTCTAAACGTATAATATACTGTGTATAAACGATGAATTTAGACAGTAGAAAAGTCTTATTATCTTGTGTCAATTATTGTACATGAGTCTCGATTTACAACGATAAACCCCCTACGTATTAGAAATTGTGATCTTTTAGGGATTGACGTTAAGTGTCCTTATCTTACGTACCCAAGGAAAACATTAATTACTGGTGAAGTATACATACTAGTCAGATGATCCGATAACCTAATACTATTTAACGAAAAAAGTATGATCTAATGGAGAGGATAAGAATTAAATCTTCGATTAGAGACAGAGGTCTCTGATTCTAACATACGTTAAACACCGTTTCTGATGTACAAGAGTGGAATCGTTACTCTTTTCCAACGTTTCTTACCTCGATATATTGTTACGATTTATGTTTACCACGAGTCCTAATTTATCGATTCTCAAACGGACCATCTTAAAAAGGTCGAAAGTGAAAATGAATCGTTGACTGTGATATATTTTGTGCCGACTTTCATAATTCTTAAATATAAACGTTTTAAATCCGACAATCACATTTTTGTGACATTTTTTTAGTATAAGTACCGAAGTATCAGAAAGTAAATAAAAATTATAAATTCCGTCTCCAAATAAACATCCTGAATACTATTTCCCATAACCCTTCATAGTGTACGAAGAATTTTTTTAGAAACTGTAAAACCGATCTATTATACTACCCTTCGAATACTTTACCGTTAGTTAGTAGGAGTAGAGGACTATGACTATAAATACGAGTAAACATTATGAGGGACAAAGACACGTGACTTGGATCACTGAACGAACATTTTATTGTCAATTTCTTACGGTGAAGACTTTAATACAGTGATTTTTATATTAAGGGTAGAACGATTACAATACGGGTTCAGCGCTTTAGAGGGTTACTGGTGGTCCCTCGGTTATAGGCTACGTTTTCGTTCTCTCAAAAATAATGGTTCGAGCTCGACCCCGAGGGTGGGTATGGCTGCGTCGTCGATATCCCTCCTCGGGACTCGAGACCCAATGTAACGAATATATCCCATAATAGCGGGCTTTTTAATTTTTTTACCCTCAGAGGCCCAGACTAACCAGTGGAAGACCACTTCCCAATCCACAACTCAAGACTAACCAAGAGGAAAGGACCCGAACTGAGCTTAAAGGGCCCGACCGGTTCCCAAGACTAACCAAGTGTCCACCACCCCACTCCAGTCCCGTAAAGGTTTCCGAGAAAAGGGTCTTGGAATGTNCCCGAGGGTAGGTATGGCTGCGTCGTCGATATCCCTCCTCGGGACTCGAGACCCAATGTAACGAATATATCCCATAATAGCGGCCTTTTTAATTTTTTTGCCCTCAGAGGCCCAGACTAACCAGTGGAAGACCACTTCCCAATCCACAACTCAAGACTAACCAAGAGGAAAGGACCCGAACTGAGCTTAAAGGGCCCGACCGGTTCCCAAGACTAACCAAGTGTCCACCACCCCACTCCAGTCCCGTAAAGGTTTCCGAGAAAAGGGCCTTGGAATGTTTTACCTCATCGAAACTAAGAAGTGAATGTTAACGATAGAGAACCCGTAAAACTCGAAAAATAGATTACTTCCTCCTACGGTAAAACACTCGAAGGACTCTCTTCCTGGGTGTACTCTTCTGTGATTCCCAATCGTGAATCGGTTGTCGGACGTTCCTTACTTTGGTGACAAGGTTGTCAAGAACTCTTTGACTTAGAACCATTATTAGTGTACTGACTTGAATCGTTGGTTCTAAACCTATGTGGGGGCTAACTCGGAAGTCAACTCTGAGGAGTTGTGACACTGACGTCGGAACACTCTCTGGGACTTCGCCCCTTGAGTCGATTCAGTTTGTGTCTAACGACTGGATGTCTTTGACACTTCATTATTTGTTTACGACTAAATTTGGTAATTGTAAAACCGATTATATTCTTTGTCCGAATAAGTCAAAAACCAAACAGTCTTCCGATAGTGAAAAAATTTTTACTTCGAGTAAAGATTTCATCGGTGAGATTTGTTGTTTTCGAGATATCCAATGAAATTATCTAGAAAAGATTTACTAGGTTCTAAGTAAGAAGGATAAGAAGTTTTGAGGTCCTTAGAGAGTGAACAGGTACTCACTCTGTGTTAAAAGGTGTTCACTGTGTGAAAAAGTGTTAAAAAGGGAAGATACTTAAGGGTAACGTAAATGTCATTGTGTTTTATGTCGTTTAAACTATTTTTTCAACAAATTTAATTACTTCTTAACAGTTTATAGTTTAACGACCTAAAAACAAAAGTAACATTCTGGAATTGTCTCAGGTAAAAAGGACATGTAACTTAATTATTTTTACTTTATGTTAAATTTCAAAATGAAAAAGTCAGTGGAATCTGTTTAAAGTTGACGAATTGATTGTATACTTACCCGTAATGGTACCACCCGTCACTTGATACGTGTAAAGGTAGTAGAATCCGTCCAAATAATCATGAAGGGACCTTTCTAGAGAATTGAAGGATATTATTTTTATGACGTGTTATAAATTGTGATTTAAACGTTACGATTTATTGATCTAATTTATAGGATGTTTATTACAACTCATGATCAATTTTCTGACAGATCAGTGTTGTAGACTGAACCTCGGATATAAAAAAAAGAAAGATTTCTATTGAATAAAGATTTCTATTTAAAAGAAAGGTTTCTATTTCTATTTAAGATTTTGTAAGACATTGTCAAATTTACTATTTGTCAATAGTAAATTTATCAAAAGTTAAAAGTCATTTATTTTAAACTGTTAAATCATTGTAGAATTTTCAATCTACAAAATGTAATATTTTTAATTAATCACGAAAGTTTATTCGTTTATAAAGTCTTTTTTTAGTAAACTATTCTTTAATAAAATCAATACTTCTAGTTTTAAATAATGTTATAATAATCTGACTCATTTCAACAAGGTAACTCATTAAACTATAGTAAGTGTTTATTAAACTTAATATTCGTTTAAATCGAAACAGCAAACCTATAAAAGGGTAAAAGATAAGATTGATAATCAACTAACTTCGTGAAAAAGAAAAGATATAAAATTGTAATAAAAAACATTCTACTTAACAGACAGTAAGTTTGTAAAAGAAGAGTAATCCGTAATACATGGTTAGGTACTCTAAATTTACTATAATACTTATCAAGTTAATCGAATTCGTAAAATGAGTTATATACGGTCATTATATAGGTGTCTGTATTTGTCTACACTCCCACACCTCAAATTTTCTAGTGAACTTAAGAGACATTTAATCCTTATCTCCCCTTGAAGGAGTTGAACTATTACTTATAGGTTTTTTAGGATGTCAATTGTAGTATGAATTGTCACTCTTCGATCTTAGAAAGGATGGTTCTAATTCTTTTTCAGTTCTTTCTGGGGAAAGTGGAAAGTTGTAACATGTCCTTTATTTTCGATTACGTTGTACTGTTCTCTTTTTTATATTTTCCATATATATAACTCTTCCTTCTTAAATTAGACTAGAATAAACGTCCACTGTACTACCACATACATATTTTAAGTTTTCTTGTCTGTTTTTTGAAGACCTTGATTTTCACTAAATTAATTCCAACACCTTATATTCCAATTATGTGTTTTCAGTTAGTATAAGGATATATGTTAGTTATTTGTTCACCTTAAATTTTAATTTTCTTATTATGATAAATAACGTAATCGTAGTTTTTTACTTTATGAATACATATTTGTTTTTATATATATATGTCTTAGATATACTCCTTTTGATATCTTGACACTATTTTTTTATTTTGTCGATTATTTACGTTTACATAAGGTTGGTTTAAGTACCTATCCTTTGATTTATAAAAGTCCTACGTTCAAAGGAAGGATTTAACTAGATTTCTCATTTACATAAGGGTCAGTTTTAGAGTTGTTCAATAAAACACCCACAATTGTTTGACTAAGATTGAAAATATGTTCCTTTGTTCTCAGTCATCGGTTCTGTTATGACCTCCTTTTCTTATGTCAACTTTCTGACGTGACGGGATTTATCGAAGTTCTGAATCTTCTTTCGATTTCATTAACTCTGTTGTATCAAGTCAAGTCAAGTCAAGTCAACGAGTCAGCACAGGTTGAGAAACGCTGGGGTACTTAACGTCGTGCGGTCCGGAGGGACAGGTAGTGGTTGAGGGCCTCAAGTGAGTCTGAGTACAGGTAGCTCAGTCACTACGGTAGGTCGGTAGAGTAACAGACAGCAGGGGAAGAGGAGGACAGGGGTTAGGGAGGGTCGTAGTCTCAGAAAAGGTTACTCAGTTGAGAAGTATACTCCACCGGTTTCATGACCTCGAAGTCGAAGTCGTAGTAAGGAAGGTTTCTTTAGGGTCCCGACTAGAGGAAGTCTTACCTGACCAACCTAGAGGAACGTCAGGTTCCCTGAGAGTTCTCAAAAGAGGTTGTG
>SJYO01013272.1:793205-856276 GCA_006410555.1 Capra ibex | reverse complement strand
AAGGAAGGTTTCTTTAGGGTCCCGACTAGAGGAAGTCTTACCTGACCAACCTAGAGGAACGTCAGGTTCCCTGAGAGTTCTCAGAAGAGGTTGTGGTGTCAAGTTTTCGTAGTTAAGAAGCCACGAGTCGGAAGAAGTGTCAGGTTGAGAGTGTAGGTATGCACTGGTGTCCTTTTTGGTGTCGGAACTGCTCTGCCAGGAATCAGCCGTTTCATTACAGAGACGAAAACTTATACGATAGATCCAACCGGTATTTAAAAGAAGGTTCCTCACTCGCAGAAAATTAAAGTACCGACGTATCATCACCTTTTATTATCTGTTTGTCTAATCACCCTGTCTTATTTTTCGGATCTTTATCGGATGTATTTTTATCAGTTGATCAAAAAATGTTTTCTTATTTTTTTTTGATATTACCTTGTGTCTATAAGAGAAGTTGTTTACCGCGACCTTTTTGACCTGTAAGTGCACCTTTTTTTTACTTACATCTGTGTCTGGAACATGGGAAGTACTTTAATTGAATTTTACTCAGTATGAATCCCATTTTGTGTTTTAATATCTTGAATTCACAAGAGATACATTTTCTTTTTTTTTGTCTTTTTATCAATACACTCCACTACCGATACAATTACTCGATTTGTCTCTTAGACAAGTATTAAATGTACATGTAGTTAAATAGTGTAACATGTGAATACATATATCGTTAAATTAACAGTTAATATGGAGTCATTTCGATTTTTTAATCGGTACCTCGGTGTTTATCTGTGTTTCCTTCATATTTACGTATAATGATTCAGTTTCTTCGGTTAGACTTTTCCGATTTATGACATACTAAGGTTGATATCCCATAAGACCTTTCCCGTTTTGATACTTCTATCATATTTCTAGATACTAATGGTTCCCCACCCGACTACCCTTCCCTACTTGGCTGACTTGTGTCAGCTAAAAGTCCCGTCACTTTTATGACACACCATTAATTACTACCTATGTACAGTAATGGGTTTAGGTATCTGACATGTTAGAGCTCACTTGGGATTACATTTGATATCTCAAACCCGTCAATACTATCTCGAAATAATTAATACGCATACCACCCCATCCCCAATGTACCAGATAAAGACACTGAAGGAGAGGTAAAACGATACTAGTATTTTGACAAAAAGAAAAAAAATTTAAATTAAAATAATAATAATAATAAAAAATGAAATGTTATAACATAACCAAAACGGTATGTAGTTGTACTTAGGAGGTGCCCACATGTGCACAAGGGTTAGGACTTGGGGGGAGGGTGGAGGGAGGGGTATGGTACAAAAAGAATTCAGAAGTTTTTTTTTTTTTTTTTTTTTTTCCTTTATGATTACAAGACTGTAAATCCTACCAGTATAGACGATTACAAGTCCCATTTTTATTTATCAAGTAAACTTCTGTTTTAATTTCCATAATACTTGTGTTTTAAGTTTGATGTCAATGAACCCCTTCTTCTCTCTCCCTCTCCTGTGTCCCTTTATTTCCGAGGTACATTTAATAAAAGTGTCAACATCAAGAAAGAAATCTATTTCTCAAACATCTATCCGTAATGTATTTTAATTAATGATTTATTGATTCATTCGTTTGTCTTTATCAGGTACACACATGGTCACTACTTATATACGAAACTTATTTTTTAATGATTAATAAATATTAAGGTAAGGTCTATGTGCTCCCTTTTTTATCCATATTTAAAATAGAACCAATAAATCTACCGTATGTACTGTACGTGGATACGGGGGTTTAGTCGGTTTTTACTCCCTTCCCCGCCTCGTGTACGAGTGGAACTCGTACATGTAGATTCGTACGATATTTTTTAATCAAGTATATGAGCTAATTAATAATGAAATGTTTTATTTTTCCGTAACCCCTTTTTGTACTGATCCCCTGTCAATCTGTTCATATAGAATTGTCCTATGTAAAAGATATTTTAAAGGATGGGGTCGTTGGACACCATATCCAAGATGAGAGGGTTGTGTCGAGGGTTTGGGTCTAAGTGAGTGAGTGGAGGTCACTCTCGAACCTATACAGAGACTGGACGGAGTGTGTGTTGGAGGAACCTACAAGAGTACGTGTGAAAGGAGGTCGCAGTCAAGGTGGAAGTCACATAATCCAGAGGTTGTAAGATTTGGTCAAGTAAGTCTAATATATAAAATACGTGAATTTATTAAAAGTAATTTTACGTGGTAGATCCTTGTTCCGATATTGCAGATCGATAGTGGGAACCACCACGATCACCATTTCTTAGTCGGACGATTACGTCCTCTGTTCTCTACGCCCAAGTTAGGGACCCAGTCCTTCTTGATGACCTCTTTCTTTACCGTTGAGTGAGGTCATAAGAAGGATCCCATTAGGGTACCTGTCACATCGGACCACCCGGTGTTAAGTGTCTCAGTGTTTCTCAACCTGTACTGACTTCGTTGATAAACGTCTCCTTTAATGTCAGTAGGAATATTAAAAGATGGTTTTTATGGATGGATCTTTATCTTCAACGTCGAGCTGAGAGTAATACTTTGTTATATAACTATTTTATTTGTAAAGATTTTTTAATAAATTCTAAATTTCAGAGTTTGGTGTTAAAAATTGTGTTGGAGATTTATGCGACATTGGACACTATGTTGAAATTAGTTTCAACTAAAAAGTCAAAGAAGATTAAAAGAGGTAATTGTATACTGTGATGAACCTCACGTAAAAAATGATACATATCAAGGTATCTTTAAACTTTTCTCTTTAGACCACACCTTGTTACTTATAAAATTTTGTAAATTTTATAATTATTGGATTTAGAAAAGAGGTTTCGTCATAAACTATATTAAAATCCGTAATATAAACGTACGACTTTATTTGTACATAGAAAAAAAGGAGTACACTCTTTGGTTTAGTTCTGTCAATTTGATGTAACCATGTTTACTAGGTATTGTCTTTGACTATAAAACCCCGACGGAAATTTTACTTCAATTATATCAGAAGAATCTTCATAAATACTAATTTGGTGGTGTGTGAAATGAACCACCCGACTCCTTTTCTGGATACACGTACCTATTACTAATTCCTATTGAATATTAATTGGACAAAGATAACATTATCCGTCTCGGTATATATTGTAATACTTAGCTCTTCTGACTCAAATCACTCAATCATAATGCAACCAAGATAGGAATACGGTTAACACTTTAAAAAAGTACCTGGTAAAATGAATGACTTGTCTGTTGACACATTTCGTGAAATGTAATGAATGAAGAAAATTCGGAATCTTGAAGAGACACTCTAACTACAGTAATGAGTTAAATAGTTAAATAGTTTTCTTTACTTCTGAATAGTTCAAATTCATAGAACTGGTTTAGGTCCCTCTAAAATTCAACGGTGATTCTGAGTTTCCCTTCAGACAGAGTGTTGTCTCGGACTTAATCATTGGTAATGACAACAACAAGTCAACGAGTCTGTACAGACTGAAAAGCTCTGGAGTACTTGACATCGTACGGTCCGAAGGGACAGGAAGTGACAGAGAACCTCAAACGAGTTTGAGCACAAGTACTCAGTCACTACGGTAGGTTTATAGAATAGGAGATAGTAGGTGAAAAGGAGGACGGAAGTTAGAAAGGGTCGTAGTCCCAGAAATGGTTGCTCAGTCTAGAAGTCTAGTCCACCCGTTTCATGACCTCTGAGTCGAAATCGTAGTCAGGAAGGTTACTTATAAGTCCCAACTAAAGGAAATCCTGACTGACCAAAATAGAGGAAAGACAGGTTCCCTGAGAGTTCTCAGAAGAGATCTTTGTGTCAAACTTTTGTCGATAAGAAGTCACGAGCCAGAAGGAATTCCAGGTTGAGAGTGTAGGTATGTACTGATGACCTTTTTGGAATCGAAACTGATAAGTCTGAAAACAACCGTTTCCCTACAGATCCAAATACTATCGAAAGAAGGTTCCTCGTATATAGAAAATTAAAGTACTGACGTCAGTAGTAAGTGTCACTAAAACCTCGGGTTCGTATATTTCAGACGGTGACGAACGTGACAAAGGGGTAGATAAACGGTACTTCACTACCTTGACCTACTGTACTGGAAGTAAAAAACTTACAATTCGAAATTCGGTCGAAAAAGTGAGAGGAGAAAGTGAAAGTAGTTCTTCAAGGAATCAAGGAGAAGTGAAAGACGGTAATCTCGTCACAGTAGACGTATAGACTCCAATAGTTATAAAGAAGGCTGTTAGACCTAAGGTCGAACAATAAACAGGTCGGGTCGTAAAGTGTACTACGTGAGACGTACATTCAATTTATTCGTCCCACTGTCATATGTCGGAACTGTATGAAGAAAGGGTTGAACCTTGGTCAAACAACAAGGTACAGACCAAGATTGATAACGAAGAACTGGACGTATGTTCAAAGAGTCCTCCGTCCATTCCACCAGACCATAAGGGTAGAACAATTCTTAAAAGGTCAAACAACACTAGGTGTGTCAGTTACCAAAATAGTACCAGTTACTTCGCCTACAAAAAGACCTTAGGGGTATGAAAAAATATTCGGTTACCTACNCGGAACTGTATGAAGAAAGGGTTGAACCTTGGTCAAACAACAAGGTACAGACCAAGATTGATAACGAAGAACTGGACGTGTGTTCAAAGAGTCCTCCGTCCATTCCACCAGACCATAAGGGTAGAGCAATTCTTAAAAGGTCAAACAACACTAGGTGTGTCAGTTACCAAAATAGTACCAGTTACTTCGCCTACAAAAAGACCTTAGGGGTATGAAAAAATATTCGGTTACCTACAACCGTTAAACGAATAGAGTAAGGAGACGGAAAAGATTTGGGTCGAATATGTAGACCTTCAAGAACCAAGTTATCTTCGAATCGAACTTCCTAAAACTAGTAATTGAACAATCGTACACTTTACTCACGTTTACACACCATCGAACTTCAGAAATCGTAACGGGAAGAAAACCTAACCTTTCTTGAGACACTATATAATTGGTAGTATAGGATACTGGAAAAAAAACTTTCGTGGTGAAATTGTATCCTCCAACACGATGATTCGACTTTTCGGACTTTTATACACATGAGTTTCCTGTACTTCGGGTAAAGAGTTGTAAAAAATCTCTGATTGAACCAGATTTAATAAAATAATGGGAAAAAAACATCAACATATAAAAGAGTAACGAAAAGGTGAGATATGAAGTGACTACTGGATGACGTCGTCATGACACTATAAGAGTAGGACAATCTCAGGTTACGTAACATCACTCTATATACGGTTAGATCCATACATACTGTAGAAAGACACACCGGTGACCTAGGTAAGGTTCACCTTACGATAACTTTTCGTATACTACCAAATTAAATTCGAACAGTAAGGTCTATTTATACAGAAACCGGTACCGTTCAGAAGTAATACTTCTTCGAACTTGGTTCGTGATATCCGAGGGAAATATTTTTGACAAGAAACGAGTTTTACTATATCATAAGTCAAGTCAGTCAAGTCAGTGAGTCAGTACATGCTGAGACACTGGGGCGCCTGACGACTGACGATAATCGTAATCAAACTTATAAAACACTCAGAACTCCTTTTGACGAATTTGAAAGATACTTAGTGGTGGTTTTATATGTCTGGTTTTTATTTTTCTTATTGAGTAACATGTAATAAACAAAGGTTTAATAATAAAATTGAATTTCACTGTAATAATATTGTACATTGTAACCAGACAAAATGTTTACATATCAAAACTTTATATACAATAAACCGTGGAGATTTTAGTTCAAATTAAAACAATATAAAGAAATTTATAGGATTATTTTTATACCTGTCAATTAGTATTTCCTGTTACTTACGATCTTTGTATTGTTACATGGTTGATGATACATTTGACCAAAATCTCACAGTCAAGATCTGAATGTGAAACATCTTACAAAAGGTAGAAACGTTTGTAAAATTGGTCAATTTACATCAAAAAGTTATATTACTAGTATAGAAATTAAAAGTGGTCATTAATATTACAACTTTTTCGGAAAGTAAGATTTAGAATTTTACGTGGGTAAGTTAAACTATACACCTTAAACTATTCCATTTAATGTATTCCCAAAGTAAGTGTCAGAGACTGTACACGAAATATGCGTATAAAGTTATGACCTCCAAAACGGTGAGGATGATACTAATCAAGATTTTACGAAGTGGGACAACACCCGTACTTTATGAACTCTTTTGTGACAGACGCATACTTAGGTTTCTTTGACAAGGTACGACTTGTCAACAGGTCTTACGTGAAATTATCTTTCACGGTTTCTATATACCCCGAAGCGTTCACCGAGGTGTGCATTTCTTAGGTGGACGTCACGTCCCCTACGTCCTCTGTGCCTAAACTAGGGCCCCAACACTTCTGACGCACCTCCTCTCCCGTACCGTTGGGTGAGTTCACAAGAACGAACCTTTTAGGGTATCTGTCTCCTCGGACAGTCCGATGTTACTCCAGTGTTTCTCAGTCTGTGCTGACTTCACTGACCCGTGCGTATGTGATTTCTATGTATTTCCATCACTGAAACCTCAACTACTTTTGTTCAGGTAAAAAGTCTCAGTAGTAAGAATCACAAAGGATGTCAAAGTTGGACTGAAAATAGTGGTGACTTTTCTTTTGAGAGAGGGTCGAAATCCATTATATTAGATCACTACGATCTTACGAAAATTTGAGTTTTAGTATTTGTAACAGTCCCAAATTCATGAAACCATTTTGTCCTTATTAAGTACTAAATTAAACTGAGATTCCGACAAAAGGAGATGGTAGAACAGAGGTTCGGATAAGTCATTATTTGTTTTATATAACAGATGTTACTTGGAAATGGAGTATTGACACTAGAGAATTTTGTAGCTTCAAATAAATAGATACACCTTCGTTGATACCTGGATTGGTCCGAAAAAGATTTCCTTTATTCACCGTACTATCAATTCAAATTGATGTTGATACCGTCAAATAACGAAATACAAATATTAAACCTACAGAAGTCGGTTTAAGACTACCACGGTTTAAGTGTTTTAGACCTTTTACTGGCTAACTACGAACCTAGTATTATTAAACTATGTTGAATTAAGTGATTGTGTTTAGTCAAAGAACTATAATCTATTAAGGTTGTAATTTGGTCATGAAACCGGTGGAGCACTTCTCAACTGAGTAACCTTTTCTGAGACTACGACCCTCCCTAACCCCCGTCCTCCTCTTCCCCTGCTGTCTCCTACTCTACCGACCTACCGTAGTGACTGAGTCACCTGCACTCAAACTCACTTGAGACCTTCAACCACTACCTGTCCCTCCGGACCGCACGACGCTAAGTACCCCAGTGTTTCTCAGCCTGTACTGACTCTCTGACTTGACTTGACTTACCTTGACTTGACTTCCAATAAAAACCTTTACCCTTACATTTATTGAAAATCGGTCAATCTTTTAAGATTTATTTAGTGACAACTTTAAAATTGCTCAAAATACTTGTACATAAACGTCTCGGTGTTAAAAACGGTTAAAATTAAAGGTATTGATGTATGATGAAAACGATATTTTGTGTAATAATAATGTGGTATCGACTATCCATTACTTGGTGAGTCCCAAAAGTGTCTTTTCTTCTCTAACTTTTTGTTCTAAACGAAAGTAAATCTTAACTCCTTTATAAAGAAAAAAAGAGAAACAAAAAATCTAGAAATAGTAGGAAAAAAATTATATTTAAATAAATAAAATTAACCTCCACTTAATGAAATGTTATAACTCCTTTACAAAGAACTCGTACTTTGGTACATTTATAAACGGTCAAAATTAGGTCTTTAACGGTTGACTCTAACTACAGTAAATGGTAGTTCATATTTAGTAGGTTGTGTGCAATTAATTGGAAGTACCCCTACTGTGACACGGACTATAATTCCTCTTAGGTTTCTTTATAATGGATATTTGGAATACGAGTTTCTCATTTTTACCTTTTTCGTTTCGTCACACTCGTTTTTTCCATTTTTATTGAAATAATAGTCTCATGTCTGTTGGGGTTAAATACGAGTAAACTATATGTTGAAAAACTGAAATGTCACGATACTTTCAACATACGTAAGTCTTCTTTGGTATGAACGTCAAAAATTAAAAAAAGGATCTTTATATACCGGACTATGAAAGACAGTCAGAACCCTTCAAAGGTCAGTCGGTGAACTGGTACTCCTACTTGTTGGTTATGTAAGTGTTGGTGTGGCATGGGTGTGTTGGAAAGTCAAAAAATGAAAGTGATGTTATAGGTTATTTAATGTACTTGATAAGTTGTGACGATGATACTCAGAAACACAATCTACTAAAACGGATTGAATTTTAATTATCTCCCGAAGGGTCCACCGTGATCACTATTTCTTGGGTACAGGGTTACGTTCTCTGTGTTCTCTGAGTCTAAACTAGGGACTAAGTCCTTCTAGGGGACCTCCTCCCGTACCACTGGGTGAGGGTATGAGAACGGACCTCTTAGGGTACCTGTCTCCTCGAACCGTCCGATACCAGGTATCCCAATGTTTATTGACCTGTACTGACTTCACTGAATCGTACGTGTGTACGTTCCGATTGTCTTCACAAGACTTGTGTACGTTCCATCCGGTCCGATTCGTAGCACAAGTCATTCATATAATTCACGTAAATGTATATCGTTATCAAAGTTGAATACTACCCAAATGACCTTACATAGTATTTAACTCTCTTTAGACATATGTCAAATATTAATACGGTACACTTCTTATTCCTGATACGCTTAATTATCTTTATTTTCAAATGACTTATTCATACTAGTCTCCGTAGAGGAACCTACTGGACTCTAAACTCAGTCCAGAATGTATGATTCATCTTCATTCCCTCAAAATCCATTTTATTTGTACTTGTTTCCACGACCATACTCCTTTGTGTTTCATTTCCGAGTCTTTACAATACCTGTACCCCTCCCCCTCTTCTCCCACTCTACATACCTCTCTCATTATACCTTTGAATGTAACGGTATACATTTTACTTATCGGTTCCCCTTAAACAACATACAGAGTCCTTTGAGTTCGTCCCCGAGAACATAATTGGATCTCCCTACCCTACCCCTCCCTCTAGTCTCCCTCCAAGTTCTCTTTTCCCTATATACATATGGATGCCGACTAAGTATAACTCCAAACTATATTTTGTTGTTTTAAGACATTTCGTTAATAAAAAGTTAATTTTATTATTTAGACTTTTTTTCTTTCTGATTCTTCACAAGTACCTCGGTACCTAAGTAGATTTCCTTATTACCTCCGAGACTCTAGTTCCAACGTGTAATCCGATAGGTTATAGTCGGTCTTAAACTTCTGACTCAAAGGACGAACAATTTACCTTTTTATCAGATTGGAATGGATACTCGGGATTCCAGTTAAATTCATTTGGTCATTTTAAATTCTCATCTTTTAATTACGTTTTTTATAGATTTGAAAAGTTATCATGTGACCCCAAATCAAGTCAAGATTTTGTCTACGACTACTTCGGTTTCTTTAGATTATTCCTCTTTCAAGGGGACATACTTTTATTCGGTTCGGAGTGGATGTTCCTCTGTTTTAAATTCTCTATAATTTGTCTATAGTGTTACTAGATTACACTAAATCTTTTCCGTCTCCTTGGTCTCTAGTTTAACGGTTGTAAGTAACTTGACGTCTTTTTCATTCTCTTAAGGTCTATTTAGATGAAAACGAAGTAACTGATACGATTTCGGAAACTGACACACCTAGTGTTCTTTGATCTTTTAAGTATTTGTCTACCCCTATGGTCTTGGGGACTGAACGGAGGACTCTTTGGACATAAGTCCAGTTCTTTGTTGTCAATCTTGACCTGTACCTTGACCTGACCTGACCAAGGTTTGAACCTTTCCTAGTACAGTGCCGACATATAGCAGTGGGACGAATAAATCGAATATACGTCTCATGTAGTTCACTTTCCGGTCCGACATGCTTCGTGTTCGACCTTAAGTCTAAAGAGCCTCTTTATAGTTATTGGCTGTACGTCTACTATAGTAAGATTACCGTCTTTCACTTCTCCTTGATTTCTCGAAGAACTACTTTCACTTTCTCCTCTCACTTTTTCGACCGAATTTTGAGTTGTAAGTTTTTTATTTCTAGTGCCGTAGGTCAGGGTAGTTAAGTACCGTTTGTCTACCCCTTTGTTACCTTTGTCACTGTCTGAAATAGACGAACCCGAGGGTTTAGTGACGACTACCACTGACATCGGTACTTTAATTTTCTACGAACGAGGAACCTTCTTTGGATACTGTTTGGATCTGTCACATGTTTTTCGTCTCTGCAATGAAACGGTTTTTTCAAGGTAGATCAGTTTCGATACCAAAAAGGTCCTCAGTACATACCTAGACTCTCAACCTGGTATCTCTTCCGACTCACGGTTTCTTAACTACGAAAACTTGACACCACAACTTCTTCTGAGAACTCTCAGGGAACCTGAAGTTCCTCAGTTTGGACAATTATAATTTCCTTTAATTTGGACTTACAAGTAACCTTCCTGACTACTACTTCGACTTCGAGGTTGTGAAACCGATGGACTGCGTTTCTCGATTGTATCTTTTCTGGGACTATGACCCTTCCTAATTTCCATCCTCTTCTTCCCTTACTGTCTCCTGTTCTACCAAATTACCGTAGTTACTGAGTTACCTGTGTTCAAACTCATTCGAGATCCTCTATCACTTTCTGTCCCTCCGGATCGCACGACGTTTCTGAGTCTGTGTTGACTCACTGCCTTGTTGTTACTAGATAAGTGTCACCTGTTTCTTAGATTTAGTAAACCTGAACCACTCTGAAGAAAAAGAAAAGAAAGGAAACCCCTGATTTTTATAATGTATATTGACTTAAATAATCATAAGTATATTTAACGACGGAAAGTAACTTAGAGTGTACACACGTGGACAAACACTAGATACTGTTCCGTTAAGCGGTTTACAACGAATTTTAATTAGACTTACTGTGAAGAGATATTAAAGAGATCACTATGAAAGTTTTCTTATTACTACTTATTCTACTCTAATTTATACGGATACTCTTCTTCCGAGACTTATAAACCTCATTGTGTCTTTTTCTATTTCACCAAAATCCAGTTTTGTAATTATTGTCCTTTTCTTCCACTTTAAACTCAACCCGTAAACCCAGGACTTTCAATTCATCCAAACATAGTCCCAAATAATAACTGGTCACACGTATCTACTCAAAGCTACCTCCCTTATGGTAATCAGTTTTAGAATCATTCTAGGTATTACTTCTTATTGATTCCTTAGTGATCTTATCTGACCTTTCCTAAATTTTCCAATAAAGTTAACACTTTAACCCCTCACAATTTGTTTTAAAGGTATAAATAGTACTCATACAGGTATAAATCACTACGTAACACCTCATTAACTCCCATGCGTAGTACTTTCATGGACCAGTCATACCAACACAACAACAACGACAAATCGGTGATTCAGTACAGGTGGAGAAACACTGGGGTCCCTGACGTCACGTGGTCCGGAGACATAGGAAGATGACTTCCTATTTCATGATTTCCTTTGAGGGTCTCAAAGGAGTTTGAGTACAGGTAACTCAGGTATTACGGTAAGTAGAAAGAGTAGGAGATAACGGGAGAAGAAGAGGACGGGAGTCAGAAAGGGTCGTAGTCTCAGAGAAGGTTACTCAGTCGATAAATGTCGTTAAGTATGTCTATTACGGTATACAACACTAAAAAAAGAAAGATCACGTGAGTTCGTACTTCCTTCCAACTTTAGTAGACCTATTGAGACATTTCCTTTAAAATTGGGTACACTAAGAGGGAGACGACGGTTCACCCTTAAACCAAAGAGAAAAGTTCAGTGAGTGTTTTTAGGAAACTTACTAGTCAAACACTAGAAAAGTTTAGAGAAATTACGTATCATCAAATGTATTACGGACCATGTGTCATCCAGGAGTTATATCAAAGAAATTATGACACAGTTCATGAGATAGAATCATCTACCATCGTTTCAATTTAATAAATATGTATTAACGTAGTTTAATATAGTACACAAATAAATGGTTTCCCAAACTTTTAAAATGGAGTTTTTACATTCCAATTTCATTCTATTGTATAACTTTAACAAAACACTTATTAAAATTCACGAGAGGCCTATACGTTACACTACGATCTTCAAGATTGTCATGAACGTAAACTGTAACAAAGGAGGTTGATTTCCACTATCTTGTGAGATTATAAATTTAATCGTATCGTGTCAATGAGTCAATTATATATATGTTCCCAGACTAAACCAAAACGGGTTCATCTTGACTTCCCTTACTTTTTTATTTTGAAAAGGATGAGTGTCTATCCTTCAGATTAACTCAACGATTTTGTTCGTGACTAAAAACGAGTCCACGTCTACTTTTTCTCTTATGTTAATTTATACGTACATATAATATGTCTCTATATATTCTATAAGTTTCGAGAACACCATCACTATCTCGGTAAAAGGTTTCAACAGGAAAACTTAACAGGTATTACAATAAATGATATATTCTTTAGTATTCGAGATTTACCGAGGTATTTTTTCTAGGAATCGACTGATATAGATAGAAAAACACGTATATCATTTTTAAGATTGTGACTTAACATACTATCTGAGTGTCGAGTAACCGTCATAGATTTATGTCGTTGAGAATTTTCAGTGTAATTCTAGGATCGGTTACGTTATTCCGTTCTTTTTATCTTCTATTATTTTTGACCTTTTAACAACATCTCTTTTACTAATATTTCTTTTATATTTTGGTTGTGTGGTAATTTTAATACTTATCGTACATTTATATTGGTCTAGTGACCTAAGTTCCATTTACGTAATACAAGTTATTATGTTTTAGTTATTAAAGTATACAGTTTTTATTAATTACAACTGATAAAATAGATAAATTATATAGTGAAATAAAGATATATAGTAATAATTACATATTTTTATATTAAATAACTTTCTATGATAAATATTAACATAGTCTTTTGTAGTTTACGGGTCCTTATTTAGATTATCTGAATAATCTTAATTAGATTATTTATAAAATTTATTGTAAAAAAAAAAAATTGAGATACAGGGACCTTAAGAGGTCGATTCTTATGACCTCACCCAACAGTAAAGTAAAGGATTAGGTCCCCTAGAATGACTGGGTACCCAGTCTGGACCCAGATGACGTAACGTCCGTCTAAAGAATGACAGACTCGATGGTTCCTTCGGGTTGTATGTCTATGTATAAAAATAAATATAAATAGACAGACATCCAGTCCTTCGTTGTCAATCTTGACCTGTACCTTGTTGTCTGACTAAGGTTAACCCTTTCCTTATGTTAGTTTCGACATAAAAGAGTGGGAAGAATAAATTGAAAATACGTCTCACGTAGTACTCTTTATGACCCGACCTACTTCGTGTTCGACCTTAGGTCTGACCGTTCTCTTTATTGGAGTCTATGCGTCTACTGCGGTGGGAATACCGTCTTTCACTTCTTCTTGATTTCTCGGAAAACTACTTTCACTTTCTCCTCTCACTTTTACAACCGAATTTCGAGTTGTAAGTCTTTTGACTCCAGTACCGTAGGTCAGGGTAGTGAAGTACCGTTTATCTACCCCTTTGTCACCTTTATCACAGTCTGAAATAAAACCCCCAAGGTTTTGGTGACGTCTACCACTGATATCGGTACTTTAATTTTCTGTGAACGAGGAACCTTCTTTTCAATACTGGGTGGATCTGTAGTATAATTTTTTGTCTCTGTAATGAAACGGTTGTTTCCAGATAGATCAGTTTTGATACAAAAAAGATCATCAGTACATACCTACACTCTCAACTTGATATTTCTTTCGACTGACGACTTCTTGACTACGAAAATTTGACACCACAACCTCTTCTGAAAACTCTCAGGAAACCTTACGTTCTTCTAGGTTCGTCCGGTAGGATTTCCTTTAGTCAGGACTTGTAAGAAACCTTCCTGACTACGACTTCGACTTGAGGTTATGAAACCGGTGGACTACTCTTCTTGACTGAGTAAACTTTTCTGGGACTAAGACCCGTTCTAACTTCCGTCCTCTTCCTCTGCTGAAAAACCTCTCCTATTCTAAAAACCTACCGTAATTACTCAGTTACCTGTACTCACATTCATTTGAGACCCTCAACCACTACCTGTCCCTCCGGACCACACGACGTCAGGTCCCCCAGGGTTTCTTAACCTATACTGACTCACTGACTTGACTTGACTTGACTATATTATTTTTTAGTAAAATATACATAAATATCTTTAACGTATACAAACGTATTTTTACCCTCTTTCTTAATCTCTTTCTAAAACTTAGAAACTTATTTACTCGTTATACAGTATAAGGATTTATTTATCTCTTTATATAATACTATTACCCAACGTTTTAAATTATAACGTGTATGTCAATAAGAAAGGTTTAAGTACAAGAAAATATTAAGTAACGTTAGTATTAGTTATAGAGTCTTGAAAAGACACACATCCACATACACTTACGCACGTGTACACACATTCAACTATTCGGCTACTAAGTTTTTTTCTGTTTTCGGGTTCTTATCCGTGTCGTTAGAAATCCTATGTACTACGACCTTCTGGATTTCATGATTTATAGTCACGGTATAACGGAATCAATTTTATTTCGATATAATGAATAATATTACAACTTAACCGTTATGATATATATTTAGTTTAATTTTATACGTCATAGTCACGTCGACACTTTCCTACCAGTAAAATTTTTTAGTTACGACCCAACGGATCCACAGTATTCCCTTTTTTTCCTAAGACCGGAGAGAAGTGTAGATTGTGTTCTTAGTTAAGATCCATTTAACATCTGTATTTACGTCTTGAATTTGATATTACTAAGTCTTCTTTTGTATCTTTTAGTAAGGGAACTGTATACACCTCCGTTGCTAAAGAATTCTTCCGTGTTTCTTTGTGGTTGTCATTTCGTTTTCACGTACACGCGCGTGTCCGTATGTGTAGATACGATTCTAAATTTTGTAGAGAGGTAATTTCGAGTCAGGTACTTTTTAACACTTACATCGACGAGTAACCTTCTTCAAACGTTTTGTAAATACAGGTTGTTACTTGTAAGTAGGGTTTATATAAAAATTTTGAAGATGTTTAGTCATCATTTTTCCGTTGTAAATTCTTTTGACTCGTTTCTTGTAAAAAGTACTTTCTTCTATAGGATAACAAGTTACTTAAATACTTTTTTATAATCAGTTAAGACAATAAATCACTCCTTAATATCTAATTTGGTTACTATGTGGGAAGACATATTTATTCTTAACGTTTTTTTTTTTTTGTTGGGTAGTTTNTTTTTTTTTTTTTTTTTTTGTTGGGTAGTTTTAACGACCATTCTTACACTTCGTTAGTCTGGAGTGAGAGTATGTGACAAGTACTATCTCATTTAATTATCTTGACAAAGTCTTTTAACACTCCACTCGAACCCAAATAAAATACTAGGTTGTTAAGTTGAGAAAGTATATACATGATGTTTTATGCATATATATCGTAGTCTTCGATGGTGTTACTACAAATATGGTTGTGATAAGTATGAAAGGGTTATGACCTTAGTGGGTTTATAGGTTGTGTCTTACTCATTTAATTAATATTATATAAGGGTTTCTCTTATAATACGTAGTGGACATTATGTCTTCTTTTATAAACTTCTAAGTACATACATTACAACTTATTTTCTCCAATCTATAAAAATATTCATATATCATACAGATAAAAAATTTAAAAACACTTCACATTTTTTCTTTTTTTTTATTAGATACCACAATCTTCAGTCCAATACCAAACAAAAATTGTCATCACTGACTTCTCCCCGTAACCTCCAAACTCACCATAACCCTTACGTTATAAAGAACTGGATGTACGGTCATTGTACCCATATAAGTAAAACGTGTTTTAATTGGACAGATACTTCACAATAAGATGTAAAATTGAAGTCATTTTATAAGTTTTGAAACGGGAATTACAGTAACAAAACTACCGTACTCGTCTTGTTTATTTTTGTCATCTAATAAAACAAGAAATAATTTATTTTAAATCCGCTTTCTAGGTAAGAATTCACTAGAAATCGTGTTATAGACCTTAAAATCATTGAAAGTAAAACGATAGTAAATAGAATAGTAAGGTCACATATCCTATTAAATAGAAGTTTATAACGATTTATTCGTATTTCTGTACGGGGATATGTTCGGATATTTAGATTCCTTACATATACAGAAGTAAATAGAAAAAAAAGAAAAGAGAGTCGGAGTATAACACACGAAAAGTAAGACATTTCCAGTACTACCGAGTATTTAGAAGAGTGACTGTTCTCTAGTTTAAGTAAAAGTTTTTCGTTCCTTAACAGTGAAATGTATCAAAGTTTTTATAACAATGATATTCTTTGTAAGTGACAAAATAATTATCATCCGTAAACCTTTTAAATGTATCTATTGTATATTTGTTAAATGGTAGGTCTTCCACCTAGTATTGTAGGAATTCGTACCTGACACGTATAATTGAAAGTAGGTACAATGTAAGTCAACAGTACAGACGAAGTCAAGGAAAGTCAATACTGTCAAAAACTCTAAAACAAAATTACTGGAACTGTTAAAACTCCTCATAACCAGTGTATAAACGTCCTATAAGAAGATACCCTTTCCTCTTTTATTTCTTATTGAAATATCACCTATGAGACTGTAAAAGGTATGCTTGTCTCTTACCACAAAAATAAAAAATATTATGTAAAATACAATAGACATGAAGATCTTATTACACCGAATGGAAGTTTTTCACCGACTTATGACGTAAAAAGTTCCGAAAGTAAAAATTAAAAATAAATAAATAAATAAATAAAATTGTCAAATGAAAAGAAAAAAAAAAATTAAAAATAAAAATGAAATAAAATGAAATGTTATGACATAACCAAAACGGTATGTAACTGTACTTAGGTGGTGTCCACATGTACGTAAGGGTTTGTACTTGGGGGGAGGGTGGCGGGAGGGGTATTGTAGAGAGACCCAGTAGGGGTACGTGGTCGGGGTTCGTGCGACATAGGACGTAGTCTGTATCTGACCGCTAAACTAAGAATGTACTATCATATGTACAAAGTTACGGTAAGAGGGTTTAGTAGGGTGGGAGAGGGAGAGGGAGACTCAGGTTTTCAGACGATATGTGTAGACACAGAAAAAACGACAGAACATATGTCCCAGTAGTAACAGTAGAAAGATTTAGGGTATATATACACAATCATATGACATAACCATAAAAAGAAAGACCGAATGGAATGAGACATATTAGTCGAGGTCAAAGTAGGTAGAGTAGTCTTGACTAAGTTTACATAAGAAAAATTACCGACTCATTATGGGGTAACACATATACATGGTGTCGAAATTAAAAATTTTTAAGTTAAAAATCTTTCGTAAAGTCTATAGTACTTCTCTGTTATCGTCAACTACCTTTTTACGTTATTGTAAATATAAATTTTATATAACAATATTATGTCATTGTATATATAAGTTTTGAGATATATTATTTAGAATTCATTTATATATCCGTAAGTTGATGTCAAATTTTCCACCCCTTTTTGTATAGTTTAATGATATTTTCCTCAGTAGAGATACCTTAACTGACTCCGTGACCCGGTCCCAGTGACCAGTCGTCTGGAGACACGATAACTTTTAAAAACGTAATTCTCATATTCATAAATATAAGACGACCGAGTCTCTATTTCTTAGGTAGACGTTGTACCCTTCGGACCCAAGTTAGGGACCCAACCCTTTCAGGGGTCCTCTTCCCTTACCGATGTGTGCCGATGGGTGAACGAACCTCTTAAGGTACCTGTCTCCTTGGACCGTCCGATGTTAGGTACCCCAGTGTTTCTCAGTCTGTTTGGACTCGACGAAAGTGAAGTGAAGTGAAGTAAGTAAAAAAATACAACAATTTGTATTATGTGTCTTATTTCATTGTAAAACCACGGGGGTGATATCGGAGTAAGTCTTCTGTTTCTTCTACATTGAACATTTTCTTTACCATACCTGGGTTGTCTTCGTCTTCTATGATTCTTCTCCACCGTTGTTATGTGTCTTCTTGACATACTTTTCTAGAAGTACTGGGTCTATTAGTACTACCACACTAGTGAGTGGATCTCAGTCTGTAGGACCTTACGTTTTAGTTCACCCTGAACCCTTCGTAGTGATGTTTGGTTCGATCACCTCCACTACCTTAAGGTCAACTCGATAAAGTTTAGGATTTTCTACTACGAGACTTTCACGACGTGAGTTATACGGTCGTTTACACCTTTTACGTCGTCACTCACCGGTGTCTTGATCTTTTCCAGTCAAAAGTAAGGTTAGGGTTTCTTTCCGTTACGGTTTCTTCCAAGTTGATGGTGTGTTAACGTGAGTAGAGTGTGCGATCATTTCATTACGAGTTTTAAAAGATTCGGTCCGAAGTTGTCATACACTTGTAGGTTTACAAGTTCGACCAAAATCTTTTCCGTCTTCTTGGTCTTTAGTTTAACGGTTGTAGAAAACCTAGTAACTTTTTCGTTCTCTCAAGTTCTTTTTGTGGATGAAGACGAAATAACTGATACGGTTTCGAAAACACACCTAGTGTTGTTTGACACCTTTTAAGAAGTCCACTACCCTTATGGTCTAGTTTGCTGGACAGAGGACTTTTTTTCACGTAAGTCCAGTTCTTCGTTGTCAATCTTGATCTGTACCTTGTTGTCTGACCAAGGTTTAGCCCTTTCTACAGTTCTGACATATAACAGTGAGACGAATGAATTGAATTTACGTCTCGTGTAGTACTCTTTGTGACCCGACCTACTTCGTGTTCGACCTTAGGTCTATGGGTCCTCTTTATGATAATTAGAGTCTATACGTCTACAGTGGTGGGAATGCCGTCTTTCATTTCTTGATTTCTCGTAGAACTACTTTCACTTTCTCCTCTCACTTTTTCAACCGAATTTTGAGTTGTAAGTCTTTTGATTCTAGTACCGTAGACCAGGGTAGTGAAGTACCGTTTCTCTACCCCTTCGTTACCTTCGTCACTCTCTGAATAAAACGCCCCGAGGTTTTGATGACGTCTATCACTGATGTCAGTACTTTGATTTTCTGTGAACGAGGAACCTTCTTTTCAATACTGTTTGGATCTGTTGTATCATTTTTCGTCTCTGTAATAAAACGGTTGTTTCCAGGTAGAGTAGTTTCGATACCAAAAAGGTCCTTAGTACATATCTAAATTCAAAACCTGATATTTCTTTCGACTCACGGTTTCTTAACTACAAAAACTTGACACCACAACCTCTTCTGAGAACTCTCAGAGAAGCTGTCGTTTCTATAAGTTGGTCAGGTAGGATTTCCTTTGGTCAGGACTTATAAGTGACCTTCTTGACTACGACTTCGACTTTGAGATTAAAAAACCGGTGGACTATACTTCTTAACTTAACAACCTTTTCTAGGACTAAGACCCTTACTAACTTCCACTCTCCTCTTACCTTGTTACCTCCTACTCTACCAACTTACCGTAGTGGCTGAGTTACCTGTACTCAAACTCATTTGAGGTCCTCAACCACTACCTGTCCCTTCGGACCACACGACGTCAGGTACCCCAGTGTTTACCAGCCTGTCCTAACTCACTAACTTGACTGATTGATTGACTTGGACACTTCTACGTCTTTCGTACTCGGTATTTTCTGACTGAAACTCTTAACTATACTTGAAACTTTCTAAGAGAGACGTTTTAACGGTTTGAATAAGGAAATTTCACACCGGGAACCTACTCCATGTATTCATAGTGGTCCCTTGAAAATCAATAGGGTTAAGGATCTGAGGTAGGTCTGAAGAAAACTTCTACTCCAGGTCGCTAGACACAAAATTGTTTGGGAGATCCACGACGGTTATATATTATTTACAACTTTTAGTGGTTAAATTACTCAATCATAGTCTTTCCTCGAAATTTTACTCAGTTAAGTGAATTAATTAATTTTCATTAGTGTTAGAAGGACATGTTAATAACAATTTTGTCCTCAGTCTTTAGTCATAATTGCAGTCATCCCGGTGACGTCATTTGTGATGAGGTTTAGGTAAGAAATGATTTCTCTTAGGGTCCCCAAAAAAAGTCAGGTAATATCTCCCAACCAGTATAATTGGTCGAGACTGGTTACACTATGTTTATCAACATTGGTAAAAGTTTCATATTTCTAAGTCGACTGTACAAAATCAAACCAACCAAAAAGACAAAAAGTAACAAAAGAGGAAGAACAACAAATCTACAAGTCAGCACAAACTGTGAAACGTTGGGGAACCTAACATCGGTCGGTCCGAGGGGAGACAGGTACCCCCGAAGGTATATTCTTATCACCTTTCCCAACGGTAAAGGAGGAGGTCCCCTGGAAGAATTAAGAAAAAGAGGAGACCGTACATATCTCCAGGTATGAAAACATACATATCCATGTCTTCATAGAGTCTTGGTACTCTGACTTTTGAAAAACGATTCCAACCCTTACCTTCTTTTTAAGGTCGATAAACCCTGTAAAAACTGTATTACCCCTAGTAAAGTGTCCAGGTGGTGTCAAATAGGAGTCTGGAGTGTTCATTTGAGAGTAAACTATTTCAACGATAGTAAAATCTGTAACTTCCGTTTGGTTGTATCGTTTATTATATCTCCAAGTCAAACCAATTCTATTTTCCTCATTGTGTTTTACTCTACCCTCTTTTTTGTCTCTTTACTCTCTATATTTTATATATGTCCCGTTATCTCATTTTCAACTACTTCTAGTTATTCTTACTGTAACGTAAGTTAGATGTGAAATTTAAGAGATTTAAATCTAGACTTAAAATGAGTCAGCAGACAATATTTACACGGACAGTGACAATCCGAGTCCGTTTTTGGGGTTTATCTGCACTCGTAGAACAAACATTGTGTCGGTGTGATATCTGTGTCTCTTTCTTTCGAAATCCTTTTCTATATCCTGAAGTAGGACGAAGTGACGAACGAGGAACTAAAGAGATCAAAGGTCACCGGTATTGGTCATTCGAGAAAGGTAAGATCGAATTTTTAAGATTTTCTTCTACCTATAGTAAACATCACTATTATATATATTTGATTTTATGTTTTATTTAGTCAGGGTGATAATGCGAGACTTAAAAAAAAAAAAAAAAAANTTCTACCTATAGTAAACATCACTATTATATATATTTGATTTTATGTTTTATTTAGTCAGGGTGATAATGCGAGACTTAAAAAAAAAAAAAAAAAACGACCCTTCTACTGAAAGGGGTGTTGTAGGACCGGTACGTAAGGTCATTCGTTGTCCTTGAGAAAGGGGGTTTATGGTAAGAGTGTGTGAACTCAAGAACTAAAGTCTACATCGACATTAGGTGTCAATTTTTCGAAAAAAGGTGTACTCAAGAATGAAGGATAATATTTTCACCCGAGTAACTTATACGAGAGAAACATATTATGACAGATAACTACCGCCACTAAAGTGTAAGTGGGACCCCGGTCATAACATAAGTAAAAGTTTGTTTCGTGAAACGGTGAACAAAGGGGAAAGAATATCATCGTCGGTGTTACGGTTGAAAACCGTACTTTGTGTTCTGTCGTAAAGACTGATAATCTAGACACGGTTGAAAAATCTTAGAACAGAAAAAACACGAAGATGGAGACCCTGTCATCTAATTTCTTCTTAAACGTCATTGTAAATATGGGAACCAGACTCGTAGTCCTTCTATGTTGATTTACACACCACCCTTAAAAAACAACAAGTTCTTCTAAACTTTTCATCGTCACTTTTTATTGAGTAATTCCACTATAGATAATTGAGGTAAAGGACTGAAGAAGTCAGGAAGCCTTAGTTTAACATAGGAAAGTTACGACTCCCCGTGTCTACGAAAGATTCGGTGTCGTGTAGACGAGACATCGAAACCACTATTGTAGGGTTCTCATAAAATAAATTGAGATTGATGACTTCAACCTATGCGAGACCTACTCGACGTATTTACTGATTAAACAGGGGGAAAGTAAGTATATTACTACACGTATAAAAAAAGCTCTTCTCAGTTTTTTAAGATGTGAAATGATTATTCTGGGGTCTTCTGTTGGTAAAAGTAGTGGCAAAAATAAAAGAACTACCCTTTCGACTTCGTGTTCTTCGGAAACTAAAAAACTTCTTACGAGGTTGTCTCGTGTAAAGAGGAGTTTCTGTGACTCACCGGGAAAACTATAAAAGTTCTCGAGATATTAAGGTTCTCTTAATTCGACTTTCCCCCTGTCTTTATACCGTAGAACTCACGTCTAGTGACCTAAAATTCATAAGAAACGAAAAGAAGACAATAATTGACACATACGAAACGAGAAGTTACAGTTCTCTTTGACACGGACAAGTGTCCTCCGATTTTTACAGAATCTTTTAAAGTCACTCATGAATATTCTAATTCTACAAAGGTAGGTGTTCACATAGATTAGAGTCACTATTGTGTGACTAACCATGTCCACCGGAGAGTTAATTGTTACGTGAAGTGACTTCATACTGGAAAGTGTTCGTCATTGTCGGAAGGAGTTAAACCGTATTTAGTCGGTTCAAAGAATATACAGGTCAAAAGAATCAGAATATTACATAGACCTTAAGGACCGTGTCAGGACTTTATAAACTGTAAAATGAAGACTATGCTCTTTCAGGACGTCCATGTCACATTTGATTAGAATAAGTTATTGTATACCTGAACGAGGAAGTCTCATCAAATTCTAATATTTATTGTTTTACATGTATTTATATCCAGAAACCCGAAGGGACCACCACGTCTCCATTTTCTCAGACGGACGTTACACCCTCTGGACCCAAGCTAGGGACCCAGCCCTTCTAGGGGACCTCTTCCTTTACCGTCGGGTGAGGTCATAAGAACGGACCTATTAGGGTACCTACCTCCTCGGACCACCCGATGTCAAGTACCCAGCGTTTCTCAGCCTGTGCTGACTCACTGAAGTGAAAGTGCAAGTATCCAGAAGATATTTATATTAATGAAAATTTGGTAAATGATTCTATATTAGGTATTTTACATGTTACATTGGTAATTCCATATGTTATAATAAATCATATTAGTGTTTATACACGTTAGTAATGACATTAGGTCTTGTAAAAGTAATGGAGTTCTTACTTTGGGATAAGGGTAATCGATAGTGGAGGAATAGAGATAAATACAAAAGAATTGGGATTTGTTGGTGATTAGATAAAAGATAGAACGAAAGGAGCCTGAAATGTGTAATTTTGTTTTGATTTTTGTTTGTTTTGAAAGAGAAACAGAAACATAAAGTCGTAAAAATGAGAATATGGAACAGATGAATTTCTTTTTACGTGATGAACTTTCAACACATAAATCCAAAATGAGTCTCAGAATGACTCCTGATATCGGACCCGCTATTGAGAGGTATCAGTTAGTCATCGAGACGCATTTACCGAGGTGTCTCCATCCCCTCTTCAGACACACACACACACACACACACACACACACACACACACTTAAAACTCCCCGATCCTTTATGTATGACAGTTCGTCCATAGAACCATTTCTAATGACGATTAGTGTCTAAGAGTTCCATTACTAAAGTCACGAGAAGAGACATGTCCTTCTACGGTCTTAGTCCCCAGTGACTTTGAAAAGGACTCTATACATGAATTGATAGATCTCCACATAAATAGGTTACGTCTCTCACGGATTAAGACAAAAAGTAGGACGTAGGAGTTTCCCATATGACAACCATCCGTTAACGTCACCCAACGTTGAAGTTGGAAACATGCTTCTTTGTTGTGAGAAAAAAGAAAAAACAAGTGTTAGAGGGGACAAACCCAGTATTTAAGTTAGTTCTAAACCCTCCATAAAATACTACTTAAACAGTGTGTCGTGTTCCTTTCATGTAAGGATCCAGTCTATTCCTAAAAGAACTACCCTGTAAGTATACGATCTTTAAGAGACCTAATAGACAGAATGACAAGATAATGTTTGGTCCTTCATAAAAGGGGACTAACGAAGTAGGTTATAGATCTCAATAAAATAATTTTAATTAAAATATATCTTGATATATACACTAGTTAACGGAGTTCTGTAAATCGGTAGTAATTAAAACACTCTCTAGACCAATATGTAACCCATTATGTTCCTTATTGTCCTTATGGTCATTATTGTAATTATTCCAGTATAGTCTCGTCGTTATCTGTATTTAATATTTATCAAATTTTTATTGTTTCTCTCCAGATTCATCCTGTTAATAATCACGTTGATCAAAGTTAGATCTAACGGTATTCTGTGCTCCAGACCTCCACTTGTTCTACTTCTTCGGTTTAAGACGTCCTTGGTCCATCTCTCGGTTTCTATTTCCAAAGTAGAAGTACATGTTTCTGTGTGAAATGGTGACAAAATATTCAGTGTAGAACTAGACATCCTCTAGTCTAGTTCTACCGGTCCTTTCTCCTAAACCTCGAGTGGAGGGGGGTGTTTGTGTAGTTTTTATACGAATATACACCTTGTTATGAGTGTCTTTTGATTGACCTTTGATCTTATCGAGGATACGTTGGTTTTGAAGTTCCTTCTACAGGTGTCTTGACTCGTCTTACCCTTTTTTTCTTTTCCGTAGTCTAGTCCTGGACGTGGGGATCCTCTCTAGACTTTCCTTCTCTTCCAGGTGTACCCACCTGGGAGTGGGACCTCTCACTACTTTAAGTCCGTGTCTGACTTACAGGGTGTAGACCCCAGGATAACGACTCCTCTGTTCAGGGGAACGGACTACCTTTTTGACGACCCTGTCTATATTTCCGATCTCTTCGGATCTAAGATGAGTTTTTTTCACGTGTACACGATCCAACCGTTGTTAGTCCCACCTCTTTCGAGATGTGATCATCGATGGTAGAACAACGTAAAGGGTTAGATTCATCCGGTTTGTGGGTCCGGGACGAGTGAGTTGTGGTGTCGAACCGTGTCCTAGACTCGGTCGGTCTTGGACTTTTTTCTATGACAGTATCGATTCGTCTCTATCTGGGTTCCGGATCCACCAGGTGTACCCCATCGCCACCAGTAAGAGTCACGAATAAGTTCATTGTCATCTTTGGTTTAATGGTACCAGGGACAAGGGTCAAGAGCGAGGGTTGAGTCAGAAAGGTAACGACAACAAGTCAACGGTACAGTACAGGGTAAGAAACACTAGGGTACCTGACATCGTGTGGTCTGAAGGGACAGGGAGTGGTAGAGGGTCTCAAACGGGTTCAAGTACAGGTAACTTAGTCACTACGGTAGATTTGTAGAGTAGGAGAAGAGGAAGACGGAAGTCATAAAGGGTCGTAGTCCCAGAAAAGGTTACTCAGTCGAGAAACGTAGCCCACCGGTTTCATGACCTCTAAGTCGAAGTGGTAGTCAGGAGGGTTTCTTATAAGTCCAAACTAAAGGAAATTATAACTGAACAAACTTGAGGAACGACAGGTTCCCTGAGAGTTCTTAAAAGAGGTCGTGGTACCAAGTTTTAGTAGTTAAGAAACCACGAGACGGAAGATATACCGAGTTGAGAGTGTAGGTATGGACTGATGACCTTTCTGGTATCGACAAATACTACTCTCGAAAGATTTTGAATGGTTAAATCTTCTAAAAGGAGAAATTTCTTAGGTAGTAGACTGGTAACTATTCATCCTAAAATTATCGACGACGACGACGACGATTCAGCGAAGTCAGCACAGGCTGAGACACACTGGGGTATCTGCCGTCGAGTTGTCCGAGGGGGCAGGGACCCTAAGAGGTCCGTTCTTGTGACCTCACCGAACGGTAAAGGAAGAGGTCACGTACTTTCACTTTTCACTTTTACTTCAGTGAGTCAGCACAGGCTAAGGGTCGCTGGGGTACCTGACGTTGGGTGGTCCGAGGAGGTAGGTATCCTAAAAGGTCCGTTCTCATGATCTCACCCCACGGTAACGGAAGGGGCAGAATTATCGATGAGTTTGAGTTTCTACGTTCTCCGTAGAGGTACACTCTCATGTTTGCTACATCTAAGTATTCTAGATCTTTCACATGAGGAGGTGTTTTTTAGAGTCTTTTATTTCAAATATAACATATCTATCTGTGTTTCGGTCAACTCTACTATTTCCGGGGATTACCTGAACCTAGACAATATTGTGTAAAGATACTCCGATCGAACCTACCTATTTTTCCATTATTTAACTTGTAGTTTATGTAATTATGCATATGGAAAGTCTACCGTCTCTGGTGTCTCTTAAAAAGATTGACCATTTATGTAGTTTGAAAGTTCTGTATCCTGTTCTGTGGATTCTAGTCCGTCTTGTGAATATCGATTACGTGTGTTTCCATTACTTTCAAGGAGGACTTTTCGAAACCAAGGGAATTCTCGTCTTGAATTTTTTTTTTTTTTTTAAAAAAAAAAGTTTTACCGGTATTATTAGTTTGTGTAAAAATAACCAAAAATCTTAATAACAACGGAAGAGACCTTTTAGTTAAAACCACAATATTCTGCTTCAAGTCTCTCTCTCTTTCTGTCGTTCTTCTAGTGACACCACCCGTAAATCTTTTTACACGTATACACGCACAATTAAGCGAAGACAGTACTTGTCTGAGAAACCTTGGGATACCTGACATCTGGTGGTCCCAGGAGACAGGTACCCTAAGAGATCCGTTCTTATGACCTCACCTAACGGTACGGGAAGGGGTCTCTTAGAAGGACTGGGTCCCTAGCTTGGGTTCATAGAATACAGAGGACTTAACCGTCTACCCAAGAAATGTTGATCACTGTGGACCCTTCGGGAAAATCTTTTTGTCCCTCCTCGTTTCTCTTTCGGACTTAGTCGTAGTCAACGTTAAAATTTGAAACTATACTAAAGTTCGTTAAATTTTTTAGCTAAAGGACATTTTTCAATGATAAAGGAAAAAGTCTTCGTGGATTTATGGTCAGTTTTATTCAAAAGTGAATTAGTGAGACTAAAATGACGGTCGAAAGAGATCACCATATACCTTTTTTTTTTCAAGCTTACAGTTTTCTCGGGGTAAAGTCGGTAAAGTCCCACTCTAGAGAAAATCAATTATTGAAATGTTTTTCAAATTTAGGTAATGTGTTTAATTTTTTGGGTCTGGGTCTAACGTATTGAACACTTAAGATGTTTTATAAGTTCCTTCTTTGTCATGTTAAAGATGTGATTAAAATGGTCTTTTCTCTTTTATAAAAAGTTGAATAAAAATTTTAAGTTTAATGGGACTTTGTTTTTCGTCTGTCTGTAAATAGTTTTCTTATCCCTCTTGATGTCCGATTATAGAGAATACTTGAATCTCTGTTTTACAAGAATTTATTTTGTGGATAAGGTGTATTATTACTAACAGGATTAGGTCCATTATTTCGTACTTTTTTTCGTACTTTTTGTAAGTTTTTGACGATTCATCACCCGATTTTAGAGAAATAAATATCTGTTATGTTAGTAGATGTAATTTTTAGGGTTCTTCAGATGTTTCCGGATCCTATATTCCAATTATATTATTTTAGTTATTACAAACATATACAATTTTTTAACATTTAATTTTAAAATTTGTTTGTTTTTAAAGGGTCCATGGACTTCTTTAAGGAACCTTATTGTTTCCGAGAAGGATAAAGTCCTTCTACAGAGTGTACGATAAGAGAGAGTTCTTGGAACATGTAAGATTTTCACTCACTTCCGTGTATCTCGATTGAGAAAACAAAGTCCATTTAATACTATAGCTCAAACCCAAGTGTGGGTTGAACGATAACTACATGGTCTGTGGGAACTTTATAAGTCTTACCTTCAATTCCTTCTACGGGTAAAAATGTAAGGTAATGTATCTAAGGGTTGTTTTAATTAAAGGGTTATTTACCCACCATTTTTTATTGGATACGTTCAACTGATAAACTAAAGGATTACAACTTGTTATCTCGTATCTTTTATATCTAAGAGAGTCCCGTGAGACAGAGTGAAAGTCGTCCAGAGTGTAGTTTAAAGTGAAAAAGAAACAATGGTATACATATTTCTTGAGAGACAATGAAAAGAGTTCAGAGATTTAGTCTTGGAGGATAAAGTAAAAGTAAAATTTTCATGAGTAATGATGGATTATATGTGTATTATACGTTATATCTGTATTTTAGTACTGTAAATAATAGATGGAGAGAACGATTTATTTTTAAACTCTTATCTCGACCTGTAAAAAAGGGAGTGTCGATACCAGGATCGTAGATCGTGGATCACTTATAAACTTCCAATCGTTTAGAAGTAACTTAATTAATTACCTATAAATGGTCAGAGACTTTAAAGGAACAGGTCAATAAATGAATATATAATAAACAAAGGAAAGATCTTTCATTCGAGAACTCTCATTATTGATACACGTAGAAGAGATAACGACTTAGGTACCTAGAATGTTCTCAAGAATCGTGTATCCTTCGTGAATCGATAACAAGTTTTAAGATCTTTAATAGATACTTAGATACTAATGTTAATCCACTACTTAAAATGAAAAATTTTATAACTTTAGATATTTATTTATTTACCGTAAAGTTTATAGGGACACTTCGATAACACTATCAAAAGTACATCAGTCAGTTGAAGTATTTACCAAGAAGAAAGACATCTCTAGTATTGTATACTGAACGTAACATTCTAAACAAATATCGATCGTAAACACAGTCTCCTATGACTCAATTAATTGATTTAACCGAAGTAAGTCTAATGTAGACAAAGATTAAAGGTTACCTAATTTTTTTTCTGTAAATTTTGATTTTACAGGACCTGGAATAAAATCTACTACTCACGAACAAAACTACATAATTTAATAAAGAGTATAAAAAGAAGTGGTAAAGAATTCTATTTTATCATATCTACTTATATTGATCACTTCATTACGTTTGTAAAAGTGTTCAATTCATTACTTGTAGACTCACAACGTCTTCACCGTTATTCGTTAACAAACCGTTTGTATATTCCTAGTTACCTCTTCTTAACACCCGTGAAGTCCTCTGTTCTCTTTATTATTCGGTAATTAGGGATTCTCGAGTACCCGTGGAATACTTATTTAGTGTATATTTGGTGTCCGACCTGTCCACTACAACGTATATTAAACATTGTTTCTTTAAGTTCCTTCATCTTTAAGATTTTGTTGTTATAACCTTTCTGGTCGGTGTGTTTATACGAGTTTCCGTTTTCTATTTATTAGTATTAATGTATGTGTTTCTTCACTAAAAACTCTGTAGTAAGAATTTATCCTTTACTAACTTATTATAAAGAGATGACTCTAGGTATTAGGACCTCTGTTTAAGTACTTAAACAAATGTTACCAAATACCAGTTCTCCCTTCTCCACGGGGGATCTTGAAGGTGGATCTTGCCTAGTTTCCACCACTTTAAGACATTGACACTATAATTATTAATCAGGTGATAGAATGATTTAAAGTTTCTTACTTCTTAGATTAATAATCTTTTATAAGAAACTTTTCAGACCATTCTGACGAAGAGTTCAGGTAAGTACAACTGAAAATAACCCAAATGAAGAAGGGAAAATGATAAATTAAAAAGATCCCGAAGTCCTTCTCACAATTTGACACCTGACATCGGGGAGTCCAAGGAGACAGGTACCCCAAAAGGTCGTTCTTTTGACCTTACCCAACGGTAAAGGAAGAGGTCCCCAGAAGGGTTGGGTCCCTAGTTTGGATTCAGAGAACGTAAGGTCTATCTAAGAAATGGTGACTCGGTGATCCCTTAGGTAATATCAGGACTTCGGTATGAATAAGATACTGAGTTCCAAGAACCGAAAATTTTAACCATCGAGGGAATCTATCATCTGACCAATATTATAAAATCAGTTAAAGGTGAGAACTTTGGGTGTTTTATGTAAAAAAGATACTTCCAGTCCTTGTACTGTGTTTTTAAACACTTCGCAAGGTATATAAAATCTCGGAGGGAAGACCGACTCGACCATTACATTACTCCCTCTGGACCCAAACTAGGGATCCAACCCTTCTACGGGACCTCTTCTCTTTCTAATGAGTAAGGTCATAAAAACGGACCTCTTAAGGTACCTGTCTTCTCGGACCACCCGATGTCAGGTACTCCAGTGTTTGTCACCCTGAGCCGACTCACTGATTGTCAAAATGAAAAAGTAAACGACTACTTGATGACTTTAACTGATATTCTAGTTAAAAGACACGGTAAACACTAGATGAAATCTGTAAAAGGAAGAAAGAGAAAGGTAAAAGGGGGTAAAGTAAACGACACACATATGAAACCACTATATAACAGAAAAGGAAACAATTCCAATTAATAATCTTGATAAGGATTATAAATTTGCAAAAGGACAAAAGAATTGGAAAGATAGTCTAAGAAAAAATAATTCCGACTGATCTCTAGATCATTCAATCGGGAAAGAGTATACATGTAGTGACGTCGAGAAATCGACAAGTCACTGAAGGCAAGAAGTATTGATCGTATCATTCTACGGAGAAAAAGGAAAAGATTCTTCGATTACATAGTAATAGAGACATTCAATTGGACTAGTTAAAGAGACGAACTTCGACAGAAACCTATAAGAGAAAAAGATAAAATCAAAGTGAGGATAAATAAAGAACTTCGGACCCCATTTCTTTCAAGGTTCGTTTATTGTTAATTACCTCTGATCAAAAAGTAAGTCATTAAAAACCACCGATCTCATAACAAAACCTCTTCCGTTATCGTGGGGTGAGGTCATGAGAACGGACCTTTTAGGGTCCCTACCCCCTCGGACTACCCGACGGCAGGTAACCCAGTGTGTCTCATCCTGTGCTGACTTCGCTGAACCGTCGTCCCATAAAGAAGATCTAAAATAAGATCTGAGATTGAGGACTGTGAATCCCGGTCTTTCTGTGTTACGAAGTTTTCGTTCTATACTTTAACAGTTATTTGTGGTCTCTTATCAACAAATCTTATAAAGGGAATACGTTTTCGGTTATTTATACACGGTTACCCTTTTTGTTACTGTCAATTATAGTCCCGTTGTCTATTTACTGTTCACCTTTGTCTAACGTCATTCTTAGGTTGACGGTCATACTACGAATAGACATTAGGATACTATAGTAGTTGTTTATTAATAACTCATCACAAACTTCTTGATATCCAACTGGTGAATCTTTGTCTTGTCTCCCGTTGTTTAAATAACTAATAAAATGTAATTAAATAAAGTATTATCACATAAGAGTTATTACAAACTTACTACGATTTCGTAGAAAGTCTTTTTCCGTTGACTCCAAATATGTTGATCATCTTTACGTCTGAAACACAAATATCAGTGAAGAGAGACTACAGGTTTTGGTACGGAAAGGTTATGTGTCGTGACTGGAGATTGATTATCAAGACTTAGTACACTCGAATCATTTTTATATTCAATTACTTGGTAATTAGGTGTATTTACGTTGTACCTTATAAACTTGTCGTTCGATGGATATCATGATTTCTAAAATTTTGTACCAAGATCCACAAGACTGAGTCTTTTTACAAAATATTAATTCACCACGATTTATACTGTTATAGACTCTTGGTAACTCGACCATATTTTATTTAATTTTTAACGTACAGTTATGTTTTGGATTTAGCTTCGTAAAGGTTTTAGACTCACCGTTTTTATTGACGACAGGGAGAAACCATCGCAATCCTTATAAAATAAGTTAATAAAGATTCGGAAGAATTTCGAATTTAGTTGAGGGGTTTAGTAAAGTCTCATCTCTAAACCCGTGTCCACACATTACAAGTAAATGTTAGTGTTAAGGATTCCTATTCTTGACACGATAAAATTGTGAAAGACGTCATGGATTACAGGGGTTTTAAACGGTTATTATCTTGTCATTAATAGTCACCAGTATTTCTGTTGACAATTTTCCAACAGAAAAACACTATTTCTTTGTGAAAAATAGTCACAAAGAAGTAACTCTTGTACGTTTGTTGGTATCTGACCCTCCTAAGGTTGACTTTAAAAAAGTCTTCAAATTTTAAATGTTTTCTTATCTTTGAATTTCACTTAAATAAATCGTAAAAGTTCAGGATGGACCAAACGTTCCCGAAGACTTAAGACTTCCTGAGTCTTGAGTCTAAACTTGGTTGTAGGTGACGACGGGGAGGGATGATTCAAGGTGGTTCTTTCCTCAATTCACTGGAGGGTACGAGAAGATAAACATGATTCTTCTTACTGTAGTGTGAATTTCGATATTTTCGTATCTTCAAACTTGAAAACGTTTTTAAGGTACCCAAACTTTGTCTGTGTCGAACCGATCACCCACCTAAATCTTTTGAAAAAAGGAAAAAAAAACCACGTAGTAGTCAAAGGAAGTAGAGCCAAGGTAAACCAATAGATAAAGGAGGCAAAAGAAGTCTACAACAAAGAAACGTGAACAAAGAACCAACCTAGTATAAAAATTCAGAGATTAATCTCTTCGGTGGACACCTATCACGGAAGACAGACGATTGTGACTGTGACTTTTAAGGGAAACAAGGAGAAGATAAGACCAAAGTAAAGTGGTTGGAGATAAAAAAGAGGAAAAAAATAAAGTGTGACTGTTTTATCTCTCAAGGTTTACTTCATATGAAACGATGTCAACCTTTAGAGGTACCCCGATTATTACACGTCGAAAGACAACGAACTCTTTTCTTTGAACATTAGATTAAAACTTACACCTATCTGTAATTGGGTAGGAATGACAGTACGTCGGTCCCGGACACAACGAATAAGAATTGAATGACAACGAGAGTGAAATTTCCCGTCAGGTTAAGTGGAGACGGTCACTTGACGAAGAGGTTTATTAAAAAGAAGGAAGAGAGGAAAAGAGGGAAAGACGGAATCCTCAGTAGTATAGAGGTCAGTCAAAAGGTTGAAGGGAGTGGTTTCAACTTGCAGCTACATGTCGTCTGAGAAATCACCATCTTAACACTGACCCCGGGGAAAAATAAGGTCGACTCATGTCTGGACAAAGGTGCCTCAGTAATAGTAACAGAAGGTGGTAGGGAGAAAACAAGAAATAAAGTCTTAGACTCGATAGACAAAGGAATAAGTGTAAAATAAGAAACATGCATGATATACAAAATCCTTGACACGATCTAAGATCCCTATGACGTCACTCATTTTTTATTCTTTTTAATAAACACGGGAAATTCGGATGTCGATCAACTCAAACCTTTCTATCTGTAGTTCTTTTCTTAGTACATGTATTTATATTATAACAGGACTCTATTTACGACGTTTCTCATATGGTATAATACTTAGACATATTTATCCTTTTTACCTGGGTCAGTACCTTCACTGTTAGTCGGACTTAGACTTCTTTCTAACCCTCAATCGAACCTGTCTTACCTCTTACCCCATATATGACTCAACTTATTGTAGGGTGGTTTTAAGTACAGACGGATCTTGGATTCTTACACTGGATTCAACTTTATCCCAGAATATTTACATTAGTTGAATACTATTCTGGTATGACACAATCCTACTCAGACCTAGACACCTGACCACAGGAATATTCTTTTCTCTTTAAGTTTCGGTGTCAGTAGTTCTGTCATACCATGACCGTGTTTCTGTCTTTATATCTAGTTACCTTGTTTTATCTTTCGGGTCTCTGTTTAGGTACGTGGATACCTGTGGAATAGTAACTGTTTCCTCCGTTCTTATATGTTACCTCTTTTCTGTTAGAGAAATTGTTTACCACGAACCTTTTGACCAGTTGGTGAACATTCTCTTACTTTGATCTTGTGAAAGATTGTAGTATGTGTTTTTATTTGAGTTTTACCTAATTTCTAGAGTTGAATTCTGGTCTTGATATTTTGAGGATCTCTTGTATCCGTTTTGTGAGAGACTGTATTTAGTGTCGTCCTAGGAGATACTGGGTGGAACGTCTTATAACCTTTATTTTCGTTTTTATTTGTTTACCCTGACATCGGGTGGTCGGAGGAGTTAGGTATCCTAAGAGGTCCGTTCTTATGACCTCACCCAACGGTAAAGGAAGAGGTCTCCTAGAAGGGCTGGGTCCCTAACTTGGGTCCAGAGGGTGTAACGTCCATCTGTGAAATTGGAGACTCGGTGGTACCTTCGGGAGGATTTACCCTGTATCAATTTTAATTTTCGAAGACGTGTTGTTTCCTTTGATATTCGTTCCCCTTTATCGTTTACTTCGTTGACTGTTTCTTGATTAGAGTTTTTATGTGTTCGTTGAATACGTCGAGTTAAGGTTTTTATTTACTGGGTTAGTTTTTTACCCGGTTTGTTGATTTGTCTGTAAAGAGGTTTCTTCTGTATGCCTATCGATTGTTTGTGTACTTTTCTACGAGTTGTAGTGAGTGATGGTCTCTTTACGTTTAGTTTTGGTGTTACTTCATGGTAAAGTGTGGTCAGTCTTACCGACGATAGGTCTTCAGATGTTCGTTATTTACGACCTCTCCCACACCTCTTTTCCCTTGGGAGAATGTGACAACCACCCTTACATTTGATCTTGTCGGTGATACCTCCTGTCACACCTCTAAGGAATTTTTTGACCTTTATCTTGACGGAATACTGGGTCGTTAGGATGATGACTCGTATATGTGGTTCCTTTGGTCTTAACTTTTTCTGTACACATGGGGTTACAAGTAGTGTCGCGACAAGTGACAAATATTATCGGTCCTGTACCTTCGTTGGATCTACAGGTAGTCGTCTGCTTACCTACTCTTTCGACACCATGTATATGTATTACCTCATAATGAGTCGGTAATTTTTCTTACGTAAACTTAGTCAAGATTACTCCATCTACTTTGACCTCGGATAATATGTCTCACTTCATTCGGTCTTTCTTTTTGTGGTTATGTCATATGATTACGTATATATACGTTAAACCTTTCTACCATTGCTATTGTGACATACACTCTGTCGTTTTCTCTGTGTCTACATATCTTGTCAGAAAACCTGAGACACCCTCTCCCTTTCCCACCCTGCTAAACCCTTTTACCGTAACTTTGTACATTTTATAGTATATACTTTACTTAGTGGTCAGGTCCAAGTTACGTACTATGTCCTACGAACCCCGACCACGTGACCCTACTAGGTCTCCCTACCATTCCCCTCCCTCCACCCTCCCCCAAAGTCCTATCCCTTGTACACATGTGGGGACCGTCTAAGTACAACTAAATACCGTTTGGTTATGTTATAACGTTTCAATAATCGGAGGTTAATTTTATTTATTTAAATATAATTTTTTCTCTCTCTTTAAGTTGTGTTTCTATGTGTGTCTTTCTTCTACTGTACTTCTATATCTTCGTCTTCCAGTAACCTTCTGTCTCTGTCTCTGACCTAGTTACAGAGGTGTCTGGCTTTTTTATTATTCTCGATGACCGGTGGTGGTCTTTATTCTTCTTTCCGTACCCTACCAAAGAAGGAGTCTCGGAGGTCTTCCTTACCTACGACAACTGTGGAAATAAAGTCTAAAGATCGTAGGTCTTGACACTCTATTATGTACAGAGGATAATTCCGTGAGTCAAACACAATGAAACAGTAACGTAGGTATCCTTTGATACTTATCCTTCTCACTGAGGTGACCGATAGTGAGGGTCACTGGGTGACCCTCTAAGACCTGTAGAGTAGGGGTGTGAAGACCCTAGACGTACTTACCCACAGGACCGAGGGTTTTACATCGTCAACTGACTTATCAGTTACCGTTCAACCTACAGGATCAGAGGGTACTAGATTAATTGTAAACATCTTACGACGTAAGTGTTTAGTATATTTTCATAAAACTTTTTGTACACCAAGTAACTAGTTCTAATCTGTATATTTTATAGTGTCTTCTACTTTCGTACTTCGACGTCCCTAATCAGTAGGAGGGGTTTGTTAATTATTAACCTTTTTATAACAGACACAATTGACAAAACCATAGTTCAACATCTTCAAATCTTATTTCTTTCTTAGATACAGACCTTAAGATGTTATATTACCGATATCTTCTCTCCATGTTCTTGGTCGATTCAAACGGTGGTTCAAAAACTCCGAAAAACACATGTACCTGGTTGTTTCATCCTTCTCATCAGAGGTAGGACTGACCTCATTAATTTGTGGTAGTCAGTCTCTTCCCTCCTTACGGAAATATGGCAAGTCAGTACCTCCTTATACATATCTAGGTCCAGTGGGAGAACCCGTAGAAGACCATCCCAAGAAGGGTAACGACTGACACTTACCTGTACACATAGTTGAGACCGGACTTTTATCGTCCTGACGATTCCCCAGTCTGACGACTTCTTACTTTCAGATATAGTTTGATGGTCCATTCAGAAATATTATACGGGTTCATTATCAACTTCTACTCTCCTTACGTCTTACCTCTCGTGGTGTATCTCCGATTCATAGTTGATTTAGGGACTCTGGTAGATCCTTTGTACTCGATAACAAGAAGGGTGATTGGAGAAAGAAAATGTAACAGGGAGTCTTTATTTTCGAGTCCTCTTGATATTTCTTCGACAAAAGGTTTAGAAGTACTACTTTATCCTGTCAAACCTCGTTCTCCCTGTGTCATCGGTATTTTTACTCGTAAAATTCGGATGATAAAAAGGAAGAACTAGGACCGGTTCAAAATTTGTGTTAACCCTCATAATTGTGTCCGGGTAAGAACGTTCTGTATCTTGAGAAGATTATCCTTTAACCAAGTTCTTAAGCAATAGTTGGACCGACTTTGGGACCTTAACGAGACGTCAACAACTGAGAAGGAAAGAGACGGAAGGGAAGTGTTTATAGTCTGGACGTGACGTCATACTTCCAAGAAAAAGAACAGACGAGGGGACGGGAAATAAGAACGTTTAATTTACATTGAACATGTAAATGAGGACACGACCGTTGACGGAGGACCTCCTGTACTCGGTTGTATTGTGAACTCTCTTTAACTTTGTCGTCACATCACCCTTTTGTCTCACTCCACTTCGTACCACAGTCTAATCTGGTATCTACGTTCGTCTGGGTTTAGTAACCTGGTAGAGTCCTGAATACAAAACATAAAACATAATAGAAATGGGATTCTTTTTACTCTTGAGAGAAATTTTTCCGTTAAGGTTCCTTTGGGATATTCTTTTACACAAAACAAAACAAAAATTATACTTGTGAAGTTCTAACAAACTTACATTTGTAACCGTTTTTCGTGTATAAACATATAAAAAGAAGTCGATATAAAAGATGTTACTTGATATCCGTTTATGTTGTTTGTATGGATTCGAACACGAAAACGAGTCAACGAAGTAGTACAGACTGAGAAACGTTAGAGAACCTGACATCGGGCGATCCGAGGAGAAAAGTACCCTAAAGGTCCTCTTTTAAGACCTCACCCAACGGTAAAGGAAGAGGTCCCAAATAGAAGGGTTGGGTCCCTAGATTGGACTCAGAGGATGTAACCGTCCGTCTAAGAAATGGTGACTCGGTGGACCCTTCGGGTTTGGATCCGATGTTTCAGACATTTACTGTTGTCCATGGTTTGAAGTTATTATTACATAGAGTCATTTTTAGATTAATTTGTTCTCTTTCGCCTGTATACATATGGATACCGACTAATTACAACAATAAACCGTCTTTTAACGTTTTAAGACATTTCGTTGATAAGAAGGTAATTTTTAAAAATTTTTATGTACCTTTTTGCTGGGAGGATCGTCGTTCCCTTTTTTTTTTTTTTTGGGTTTTGGAACTTATTGAATGTTTTTTCTTATATAAACTTTATTATAGTTTTCAAATGTCTTAACTACATTTAAGACCTCCAAGTAACAATACCGGTACTTGTACATGTAAAAGTTAAGTCAAGTCAGAGAGTCAGCACAGGCTGAGAAACGTTGGGGTACTTAACGTCGTGCGGTCCCGAGGGACAGGTAGTGGTTGAGGGCGTCTGAGTGTAGGTAACTCAGGCACTACGGTAGGTCGGTAAAGTAGGAGACAGCAGGGGAAGAGGAGGACTGGGGTTAGGGAGGGTCGTAGTCTCAGAAAAAGTTACTCAGAAAAATCTTGTGGGGTTATAAGGGTAGTCTACTATGAAGGAGGTTCGGTGAGGGTCGGTTACTGACTGGTGTCGTTTCATGATGTCTATTGGACCCGATAAAGATGGATTGGGTCCTAAAGTGATTACACGTTGAAAAAGAATCCTTGTAGAGTCACTGGACTGGTTTTGAGAGTCTTTGTGGGTTAGGACGGGAAGAATAGGGAGAGACAAGTACCCACAGTCTGGGTGTGACGTCAGACTTCGGTTGAGATCAAATAACGACGAAGGTGGGGGAAGAAGTAGAAGAAGTGTGTAAAGATGTATACTTTAGAAATAGTGTGGAATTAGGTAGACCACACATGAAGAACATCCGATGGTTCCAAAAAAATTTTTACCTGTGTGCGGTTCCCTCTCCTTGACTTAGTGTTTGGGTGGTGGTTCGAGTCAGGTCTCCTTGTCGGTCCAGGTTGTGACAGTGACGAAACGGGGAATCGTAGTAGTTTTTGTCAGTGACGACGACGTCGGTCTGAGGTCGATGACAGAGAGGACGTTGGTCGGGGTAATATTATTCATAAAAAAGTGAACATGAACATAAAGTGTACTGAGGGAGTTTCCAAACTTCAGGATTCTTCGTCACTTACTAATCGACTCGGACTTATACACAGACCCGACGGTCACTTTCTTTTTGCTTTACAACAGGAAATCTAATAAAATATCCTACTACCACATGACGTAAGGTGTTTATAAAGTGCGTCATTTTTCGTTTTATTTATATGATTTATGATTTTCGTAAGCTTTTGTTTGGTTTGTTTTCGTAAGTGCCGTTTCCGTCTGGTTTTAAAGAACCATTTATGTCCTTTGTACAAAATTAGTCCTGAAATTTAAAAAATGCTGTAAGATAAAATTTTCCTCGTATTATATATACAGTATATAAACTGTCTTTCATCGAACATGTAATTAGAACTCTTTAGTACTCAACAAATAGACGCTGTTAAGGTTGGTTTAAAGTATAATCGGGTTACGACACTAAAAATTTTAAATTTTAAAATTTTTGTGTTATTATTTTTATCAGTGTAGACGTTTAATAAGTTCCTGGAATGGTCAAAAGGGTTATCGAAGAATATTAGGAAACTATTAGTTCGGTCAGAGAAACTTTATGGTTAGTAATAATGAGAAAATGAAATGAAAATTGACCAAATTAAAACGGTAAAGTTCTTTTTCATCTCACGAGACACGAGACTACGTCTGACGAACGTAAACGTGGGTTCGATCGAGTAACAAAACTTGATTCAACGTCTGTGTTTGATGAGACATACTTAATAAAAGAAATGGGGTTTTACTTCTATTAATTTATTGGAGGAAGTATACAAACAACTGTTCCGATTTATTCATTTACAGAATCTTCTCACGGATTGGGTATCGTTCACAAGTTATTCACATTTGACGATAGTATTAGAAATAAACTATTGCAAAACAGAGTCTACAGTCTTATAGGGATTATTGTAAAGAAAGTTATGGAACTTTGGTGTGTAGTCAACACTCAAAATGTCGAATTTAAACGTTGACTCAACGTAAAAATTATTTAAAACTAAAAAGTCCTATCTATCTACTATTACTATCTATACATATATACACAATCCCCTTTGTGTGACTGACCTTGGTGGGTGGGACCGGTTCGTGGTATCATTGGTAAACGTACTCTACAAAATACTGTTCTCCAGGACCATTCCTTGTCCCTTGATTATTCGGTAGTGGTTGGTCTTCTCAAGCTCTTTCCAGTTTTCCTCTGTGGTGTCCAAGCTAGTGGAGGGTCTTAGGAACGACCGTAGGTTCAGTCGACTTGTCACTTCCTGAGACTCAGTCTTACTATCCGATTTCTGTTGGGTCTTTGATTAAGAAAGTAGTATTTTGTGGTATTTCGGTGCACCGTCCCGTCAAGAGGACCCAAGGGTTGATATGACGAGAGATGGACCCGCGGGAAAGGGTCATTTTAGAGAACGAAACAGTTGTGTACACAGAGGAGTCTGTTAAGTAAAGACTCACAATTTGTCGGGTCAAACCCCGGAACCTTCCAGGGGGAAGAACGTAGTATACGTGAAATAGTTATTTAAATAAGTCTACAACTGTTTAATCGATCACATTACCCAATTCTGTTTACAATACAATTTGATTCTCCCTACAGACTCACCCCTGATTACTTCATTCACCACCGAATTAATCACTTATAAAAATCCTGATGTAAACATACATGAGGAGATCACCTAAAGACCTTTTCTTTTAGTATCAATGTATTTTATCTACCAAAGACCTGGTTTCGACATCAAAATTAAAAAAAAAAAATTCAAAGATAAAAGAACATCAATTACTAACCTTTTACTGTTAAAATCTTTCATTTTTAAAAAGAAAAATAAAACCTCGAACGTCTATCGAGTCTTTTTGTTGTAAATAAGTCTATTTGAACCAAAATTCATGTTGATAGTACTTTATACAACTTTCGTTATATCCTTTATAAAACATTCCTTTGTGTTTAAAAAACTTCCAGTTCCTCTCGAAGTGATTAAAAAAGTAGAGTAAATTATACGTTTAAACCGTATTCCTCTTTGAAATTCTCTAAAAAAAAAAAAAAAAGTTTAAGAGACTCCTATCTCTGATATGAATCACGTAGTGTGTTCCTGTAAGAACGGAGGGGTAGGAGAGTCTCAGAGGAAAAAGGAAGGACGAGAGGTCCTTTAGTCGGAAAAGTGTAAAGGAAGACATTCAGTACGAGAGAGAACGGTAATCAGGAAACGTGTAGAATACAAAGGAGGATGTAATGTAAAAAGGGTACAAGTGTCAGCGGATAATTGATATTGAGTAAGGATTTTAAAGTCGAGTCAATAATACAAGAGTCCCTTTAGAAAGTACTAGTAATTAAAAAGTCATGAGGGTCTCAGGATCCAAGGAAAGGAAGTACTGTTAAGAATAATTAATCAATAATGACCAATAAGTGAGGGGTGTCTAATATTTGTAGTGTTTTCGTATTTTAAACAGAAATAAGAAGGACCGACCTTAGGTAATGGATAGTCTAAAGACCAGTGTCACATCCACGAATTATATATAAATAGTACATTTATCTCTATGAATACGTTTTATTCAATTACTTACCCTGAGAGACTTAGTTAATCGGATAAATTTAAAGTACGTCAACACTCACATAGGATTCTCTTTTCTTAGTTATCAAAAACGAAGTACAACTCTAAACTGTATTTTGTTGTTTTAAGTCATTTCGTTAATAGGAAGTTAATTTTTATTTATTTAAAATTTTTCTTTATTTGTGTAATGTAAAAAAAGGTTAATTTTTTTTTTCGAAACCAATTTACACGTGGTCACAAAATTTTTATATTTAACTCCTGTTACTTCTTAGTCTCAAATTCTAAGAAGAGTTTCAGTGACTCGGTCTTAGGTCTTTTTTGATCCCAAATATGGATCAGAAAGACGAAGGTTGAGGTCCCTTTTCGATTATATGATGTAATGTATAATATTGTAAATAAGTTTTTTGTTGAAATTTTTTACCATATATGAGGTGTGGTAGGATCCACGATCCCTATATCTCTCTTTTCTGTGTCTGATGAAGTCTGTGATGAGTATTTTACAAATGTTATTTCTTACGTACGTGACAAATCTTTTATAACGGTTACATCTTGACATCGATAACATCTTAATATAATATATCTTATCTTATTACAACATGTTATTTCAACGTTTTTTAACATCTTTATTATTTTATACAAATAAAGATTTAAGTTGTCTTTATGGTGTGCACGTATGTATATTTGTAAATGATCAAAAATGTCTCTGGGAACTTGAAGGGTACGCCGAGTCGCCATTTTTTAGACGGACGGTTACATCTACACCCAAGGTAGGGACCCAACCCTTCTAGGGGACCTCTTCTCTTACCGTTGGGTGAGGTTATAACAACGGACTCTTTAGGGTACCTGTCTCCTCGGACCGTTCAATGTCAGGTACCCCCAGAGTTTCTCAACCTGTGCCGAATCGTTAATTTGTTGTTGTTTCGTGGAGTCTTGTAATGTATATACCAGGAAAGATTTTTGGGACACTCAACAAAAATATTAAAATAAAAGAGTAAAATGTATATTCTTTTGATCGTAATCAAATAGGTTTTAATTTATACATGAATCCTCTCTCTCTTCAACACGACTCCTTTTCTGAGGACCATGACCCACAGGATCTCCCCCGAGAAGAGTTATTTGAGGTGACATAATTTATTATTATTATCACGAAATCCTACTATCTATTAAGTTAGAGGAACCAACGATTTGTTTCCTATGTACAATCAACGAGTCTGAACAGGATGAGACATTAGGGTATCTGACATCGGGTGGTCCAAAGAGACAGACACCTTAAGAGGTCCGTTCTTATGACCTCACTCAACGGTGCGGGAAGAGGTCTCCTAGAAGGTCTGGGTCCCTAACTTGGATCCGGAGGGTGTAACGTCCGTCTAAGAAATGGTGGACTCGGTGGTCTTATCGGGTTCTAGGAGATATCTTTGATTATTTACAAATTTATATATCACTTCACTTCACTTCACTTTCAGTGGGTAAACACAGACTGAGAAACGTCGGGGTGTCTGATATGTCAGGAACCTTAAGAGGTAAGGTCTTATGACCTCAACCATCGGAAAGGGAAGAGGTCCCCACAGTCCCCTCAAACATTAAAGGAACCAAGACAGAGCAGTGTTGTTTTTACACTTCCCTACCTGGTCACAATGTCGGGAGCCTCCTTGGTCACAATATCGAGTCACAATGTCGTGTCAAAATAAATCTTTCATTTCCTTTTATGTAGGAACTCCACACTCCCCTACGGTTGGGTTTTATGTGCTTCTCTTCTCTCCGAGGGCCGGGTTAAAACCGAAGAAAAAAAGATACTAAAAAAGAGGAGGGGGACCCGGACGGGATACATTCAACCCGATCTGTCCTCACGACAAACAAAATGGACTCCAGGAGTGAAGTCAGGAGCCTAGAAGGAAACAAGAGAAAAGTGTCCGAAAAGGGAAGGAACAGAAAATCGGTGACGGTAAAACCTGAGTAAAAAGGATGAAATTGACGGATTGTAAAAGGGGGAGTTCTCTACCCTCCGGGTTAAGAAACCCTTTTCCCCGCTGTTCTAGAGGGACCGATGAAGGACGACTTGACCCTACCGTTCCCCGCAACCCGGAGGGGGAGAACGATCAGAGTTCGGAGTCTCAGGAATATCGTCACAGGTAGATTTCCACTCACTATAAAAGGTACCAGTCGACGTCAAAATATATAGGAACAACTTGACCGTGATGTATAACGTCGAACAGCTGGACCCGTCTCTGTTTTACCCAATCTGTCAACTATTATGTACCTCGTTAGTGTTCGTCGTAGTTATACTGTCCCTGATCATCACCGTAAGTCAAGTCAAGTCGAGTCAAGTCAGCGAGTCAGCACAGACTGACACTGGGGGACTTGCCGTCGTGTGGTCCTCAGGGACAGGTAGTGGCTGACGGTCTCAGATGGGTTTGGGTACAGGTAACTCAGTCACTACGGTAGGTTGGTAGAGTAGGAGACAGTAGGGGAAGAGGAGGACGGGGGTTAGGATAATCGGTTGAGGTTGAAAAGGTAGTGGTCCTCCTAGGGGATCTCTCTCTAACATCGGTGGGTCTCTTGAGAGGTCGAACAAGAAACTCTAGGACACCCCAGACTTACAAAAAGAACTCCTGACACTCTGAAAGAAGTTGAATCGATCTCCATAAATTGATCTTTGTTGTGTAGAGTAAGTTGTACCGAGTTCAGGGAGGAACAAGTCCCTAGTCTTCTAGATAGAGGATAGACAAAACCTCATGTTGTGGACGGTTTGACACAACCGAGTAATCTCGACAGGACTCTTTAGAATAGGGCTCTTTGAATTAAAACCCCTATAAGTAATCTTATCGTGAGTAAACATCAAGACTTATGCGTAGACTCTAGAGGGTCCCCGAGTGTCCACATAACTCACACGAAAAGACAAAAGAAAGTGTCGAACTGAGTACCTATCACTAAGGTCCTTAGTACAGGACCATGAAACTGACGACACCCCCATCTTTCATAATGTCCCATCCTCGAGAAGGTACACCCGACCTCAACTCGGAAACCCCTGGGTAGAAAGGTCTGAAATTAATCCTGAACTCAGGGACCTCGTATATCACCACTGAGAAATCTGAGAAAACCCAGGACCAACTGAGGGGTGTTCGTATATAGGACAACCTTAATGGGTTACCGGCACATGTTCTAACCTCCCAGACTCGGAGACGTAGATCCTTCTCCAGTAACTGAATTTGTTTTCCAGAGGATATATCGTAGAGCAATCCTGATTCTGGTTGGACAAGGATTCCCCGTTATACCCACACCTCCTCTCAATAAACATTTCGGAGGAAGGTAGGGTCCCTCCAGAGGACCCAATAGAAAAAAAAAAATAGCAACTAAAATTCTGAACCAACAGAGAAAGATGAAAAGGACTTCTGACTCCGGAGGTCCGTGTTACCTCTATTATTCATTACGGGTTACGAAATTCTGAGAAGCCCACTGGAATCTTCATTTACTACAGGGTAACAGTGAAACATTACTGACCCCGTCTGGTTTAGATCCTTACTAAAGTACCTCGTCACCAAAATGGTGGAAGAGTCGGAAGAATCAGGCCCACCCTTTCGGAAGTTAGGTAGGACACTTACATAGACAGTACTCATTCTCCATAAATATGGGAACGCTTTGACCGAAGACCCACTTCAGGTAGACGGTCAGGAGAGGACCCATCCAGGGTGCAACAACCCGTCCGACCCGGTCGACCTCAGAAGCTCGAGGAACCCCCAACAAATCGACCGTTCACCCCGTTCTCTTCTGGTGATCGGAATACCAACAAACCTCCGGACAAGGATACTTCGTGAAAAGATCATTAGAAACCTCCCGGAAAAGGGGATTTACTCACCACCGTACATTCCTCAATTGGTTGAAAGTAACCTCCAAGGGTCCTTCTTTTTCCTCAGGGAGGAAAACCTTGGTAGGGTATGCTAGAACTTTCGGGAATGAGAATCGAAATTCTCAAAGTGAAAGTCATATACTTCCTCAAAGTCGATTTAATCAGACACCTTGATTCCACCGTTGGGGCAATCCAGTAACGAGACATTACGACGAGAAAATCGACGGACGAGTCGACGAACCAAGGGAACGCGGTACAGACACGAGGCAAAAACCACAGGAAATGTCACCCTCTGACTTTGAAGTCCCCCGTCTACCTAACGGAGGTTCTCAGATTCCTAAACTAGTGGTATAAACTAACCCCTGGGAGCCCACCAGTTCACCAGGGAAAGAAAGGTTTATCGTCGTACAAGTACATCGTTGTCTTTCCGTATGAACCTCAGTCACATTTACCGATGAGAAAAAGGAAAAGGGTTGAGATTTCAAGTTCAGTCCCGATACTCGAGTTGATTAACCTGACTTCATGGACCACCGTTTCCAAATCGGAGACACCAGAGTTTCAACCTCTGATGACGTATAGACCGAGAAGGAAAAGGTAGGTTCTGTTTCGACGAAAGTAGTCTCATGGTCTAAAGGAGTCGTAATCAGTCTCCTAGAAGACTATTAGGGAGAACCCCAAAACAGGTCACCAGTTCCAAAGATCCGTTCTGGCTTTCACCTCTCTCGGGAGCCCCCATTCGTCCTCCCACCGACCCAATTCTTGGAGTGTTCCCCTATGTTACTCCGGTCCTAAAAGGTAGTCGTGATGGACCATAGACTCCTAAGAAACTAGTCTTTAGGTGTTTACCGGAGAGTCTAAATCCTCAAAAAGTGAACCACCGACCAATTTTATCAATTAAACAGGGGTTTTCTCTCAAAATTTCGTAGAAGATAGTCCTAACGTTTTCGACGTTCTAAAACTTCCGTCCTTCTGGTCGGAATCCGTCAACCCAACTCTGAGATCCTATTCATTCGATGACCAACCCCGAGTCCAGGGTTGTAAACTCAATGGTGAGGACAGTAAATTACGAGAATGAGAAAAAATTTTATGCAAATATTCTTTAACAAGTCTACAATGGAGAGGAATTTTAACTTATACCCTTAAAAGGTCATTTTACTACGATCCACCTTTTACGGTAGAAATCATAAAAATGTATATTTATAATTAATAGAAGGAGAATACTTAAATTAAAAACGTTTCATTTAATTTAGTTAAACAAGAATACTAATAAAAGTAGATAAATTTACTTTTTCTAAATGAAATGTTTTACGTTTAAAACTGTTTATAGAAATAGAATTAATTACATAAAGTTGCATAAAATACTTTCGTCATAATTTTAAAATAAAACAAGAAATCAAACGAACAACATTGTTGGTAGTCATTCATACATTCGCACTTTCAGTTAAGATTTAACCAAAGTGATAATTAACGGTAATGGAAAACACAATTAAAGGTCGGGTATCAATATCTTACAGTTTTATCGTTTTATTGTTTCAAAAAGGATAAAGTTTCTTAGAAATATTAAAATTCTTAATAACAACTACGACTAGTATAACTCCCTCTTGTGTTACGATATTCTTTAGTTTTGAAATAAACACAATAAATTATTCTTAATATGTAGTAAGTATAAATGTTTACCGTAGAGAGATAAGAGGTAAAAGTCACGGTCTTACTACTTTTTGTTGTGTGTGTATAAATTTAGTATACTTGTGTTATATAAACGTGAGTCTTGTTGTATAGTGTTAAGTTTCTTAAAAATTGTCGGATGTCAAGAGGAGTATTGACATATTCCTAGTCAAGTCAAGTCAAGTCAACGAGTCAGAACAGGCTGATAAACGGTGGGGTACTTAACGTCGTGCGGTCCTGAGCGACAGGTAGTGGTTGAGGGCCTCAAGTGAGTCTGAGTGCAGGTAGCTCAGTGACTACGGTAGGTCGGTAGAGTAGGAGACAGCAGGGGAAGAGGAGGACGGGGATTAGGGAGGGTCGTAGTCTCAGAAAAAGTTACTCAGTTGAGAAACGTACTCCACCGTTTTCATGATCTCAAAGTCGAAATCATAGTAAGGAAGGTTTCTTGTGGGTCCTGACTAGAGAAAGTCTTACCTGACCAACCTAGAGGAATGTCAGGTTCCCGGAGAGTTCTCAGAAGAGGTTGTGGTGTCAAGTTTTCGTAGTTAAGAAGTCACGAGTCGGAAGAAGTGTCAGGTTGAGAGTGTAGGTACGTACTGATGACCTTTTTGGTGTCGGAACTGATCTGCCTGGAATCAGTCGTTTCATTATAGAGACGAAAACTTGTACGATAGATCCAACCAGTATTGAAAAGAAGGTTCCTCATTCGCAGAAAATTAGAGTACCGACGTTAGTGGTAGACGTCACTAANTCGGAAGAAGTGTCAGGTTGAGAGTGTAGGTACGTACTGATGACCGTTTTGGTGTCGGAACTGATCTGCCTGGAATCAGTCGTTTCATTATAGAGACGAAAACTTGTACGATAGATCCAACCAGTATTGAAAAGAAGGTTCCTCATTCGCAGAAAATTAGAGTACCGACGTTAGTGGTAGACGTCACTAAAACCTCGGGGGTTTTTATTTCAGACTGTGACAAAGGTGACAAAGGGGTAGATAAAGGGTACTTCACTACCCTGGCCTACGGTACTAGAGGCAAAAGACTTACAACTCGAAAATCGGTTGAAAAAGCGAGAGGAGAAAGTGAAAGTAGTTCTCCGAAAAATCAAGGAGAAGTGAAAAACGGTATTCCCACCACAGTAGACGTATAGACTCCAATAACTATAAAGAGGGTCGTTAGAACTAAGGTCGAACACGAAGAAGGTCGGGTCGCAAAGAGTACTATATGAGACGTATCTTCAATTTATTCGTCCCACTGTTATATGTCGGAACTGTATGAGGAAAAGGATAAACCTTGGTCAGACAACAAGGTACAGGTAAAGATTGACAACGAAGGACTGGACGTATGTCTAAAAAGTTCTCCGTCCAGTCCACCAGACCATAAGGGTAGAGAACTTCTTAAAAGGTGTCAATCCCCCAGGATAAATTTTAATCTATAAGTTGTTAAAAGTGAATTTGAAAATTGTTTATAAATATAAACATAAGGTCTAGATCAAAAATATATTCTCTAGTAACCGAAATTCTTGGAGTGTCATCTCTCCCTTGAATTTAAAGTATTGTACAGTAATATTTTCACAGTATCTATTTTAAGTTAACATTACATCAGTAAGTTGTTTATGAAGTACTAGGTGATGTCACACGTATCCGAAACTGGAAGACCCCGAATCTTCCTTCGTCTCCTTCGTCGAGTTTGTAACACACAAGACGGATTTTTACCTATAAATTAAGAAAATAAATAATAAAAAATTTGATTTGGTGTCTTCAATAAACTTAAAAGAATCAAAAAGAAACTTCAGGAAAACAATGGACTAGGTTAGGTCTTAGGTTATTATGTAAATCAAGAACACAGAGGAGGAGGAAATCGGAGGAGGTCAAAAGTTCTCGAGATAGAATGAAGTAGAAAGAATTGGAACTGTGAAAGTTTCTCATGACTCTTTGATAAAAGATCACGGGGAGTGATACCTAAAGAGACTACAAGGACTACTCATAGTATTTTCAGCACATAATCCTCATTTGCTAAGGTTATATAGGAAAATAAACAGTTCCACCATAGTGTGCAAAAGATAACATTCTAGTGATAGGAGGGTTGGTTATGTTATAACATTTCATTAATCGGAGGTTAATTTTATTTATTTAAATTTAAAATTTTTTTTCATAGAACCCTCCGTGTGAAACCCTGACATTTACAGGACATCAAGAAGTTTGAAAGTGGGTGTTGAAGATTGTAAGTGGTACGTTGTTCATAATGACATAAAATGATTACCGTTAAAAGAAGATAGGGAACGAAGAAGGTGTAAGTAATATTAAACTAATGTTTTGTGATAGAGAAGAGGTACATAAATAGATAATAAATAAATGTAGTACTTATAATAAAAGAAGATCTCCAATATTAATTTATGATAATAATAATAAAGTAAGGAGTGAAACGAGATTGAAATGTTAATTCTGTAGAAATTCCAACCGAGGAAACGGGAATATTACATGGGGAAAGGAAAAAGACTCGAAAGACTGTAATGTTCTGTGAGATATCAGAGTAGAACATAAAGGGGAGGAGGACGAGACCTTAGTTGATGAAGAGGTTCCTCGAAGTAAACTTGTACCGGAAATCTTTGGTTCTAGTCTCACCAACCATACAAGTAAGGACGAATGTGAATGTGTATATGTGTTTGTGTGTGTTTTTAGGTAGGACGTTTCTATATGGTCTCATATAACATATGATATATTATATAGTATACCTCATTATATCTATATTATATGATAATATAATATCATATTACATGATATAGTAACGTAGTATATGGACGTTACTATATGTATTATATAGTGACTTCCTTCCTAAAAACAAACACAAACACATACAGACATATTCACACATAAAAGGATCGTGACAGAGGACTCTCCCGAATTTTATCAACTGTAAAATCATCTTTACAGTGGTCGAAGGAAGATCTTCTGATGTTTTCTCGAAACTTATGAAATAAATAAACATACATATCAACACCATTATTTTATACTAAAATTTTTATCTAGATACCTTTTACTGTTTTATATATTTGAATTGTAACATATTGACTAATAAAAGAAGATCTCAGTTGACAAGAGGGTAAAAGGATTTACTAATGAGATTACAGAAGAGTTTATAGTTTTTGGAGAAGGTGGTAGAAGTGAGAACTGACTATTGGAACGAAGTGTAATAGACTCTTTTATATACATTAATTTTGTAGTAAAATGTTCAAAGATTTTACAGATGGTGGATGGACAGGTATATAAGACCGAAGAAAAGATAATGGTTGTCTATCTACCTATGTATCTATCTGTCTTAAAAGAAACGAAGATTGTCTCCAGTTAGTGAAAGAGTTCCTATAAACTGGGTCGTTGACAGAGGAATGTTCATGTCATTGTTAAAAAGAGAGACAAGGTATAATGACAATGGTGTTATATGTGTACGACTTTCACTTCAGCGAGTCAGCACAGGCTGAGAAACGCTGGGGCACCTGACATCGGGTGGTTCGAGGAGGCAGGTATCCTAAGAGGTCCGTTCTTATGACCTCACCCAACGGTAAAGGAAGAGGTCCCCTAGAAGGGCTGGGTCCCTAGTTTGGGTCCAGAGAGTGTAACGTCCGTCTACGAAATTGGAGACGTGGTGGTCCCTTCGGGATATGTGTAAGATTACGAAGATATATTATAAAATATAGGAAAGTTTTATGGACCACTATATTCACGAAAGACATTGAGGTAAAGAGTGGAAACAAGGTGACTTTGACGAGAGCTGTTCCAGTGTTTATTAGAGGTAGATGTTACAATTTAGGTTGTCTATTAAGATTTAAGAGTAAAATAAGTAGAGACATTAAACTGTACGGAAATAGTGAGAAAAGACGACCTTTGTTAAGGATGTAACTGAGGGTCCAACCATTAAGTAGGATAGAATAAGAGAAAGTGAAACATCGACAAGGAGTAGAAACATTGATTTTGTTTAGAACGATCGATTTACGGGGTCCTAAATCAAGAATCCACCTGAAAGAAAAGAAGAATTCACATAAAGGAACCACCGAAATAAACCAGAATAGGAAAGTCATGTAGACGTACAAATACCTTACGTTTATATTTATGGGTTGAACCTCAAAAGGGACTTAAAGTGTTAATATTTATGTTAACTGATGAATTGTATAGGTGAACCTATACAATAGAATTTGGATTCTACAGTTTTAACTAAAAAAAGGGGGTTTAGGAAGATGCAAAAATCCAGAATGGATCGAGTCGTTGACCATCAGATTAGAAGTTAACAATTTTTGTAACCTCTACAGGAACTGAAGAGAAAGAGAGTGTGTAAGGTAGATCAGGAATTCGGTTATAACGAACGACATTTCGATGTAGTCCTAAACTGGTAAAGAGTATTAAAGGTGACGATATGGGGATCTGGTTCGATGGTATTAAAAAGTCGATTTGATATGTGATAGAGGATCACACAAAGATACGATCTTAGAGAAAAGACCACGACACATCAGAGTTGTGTCTTTTTGTTCGTTCGGAGTATTCTTCATAAACGTCTCTTGAGAAAAGATCACATATCTTCCTTTCTTTGGCGTCTACCTAATTTTACGTCGATTCACATATCGGTTATTATATCCTCAACTCTGTTCGGGAACAAACACTGAAGATTACAGAGACATTTATTCAATCCTTCGGTAAACGGACTTCTTTCAGTTCCCCTCTACACTCCTACACTTTATATTCTATTAATTTAAAATTTATCATCGACACTTCTTATCTTTTTATTATCTCGTCCCTTTACATATTTATTGTATTGTTAAATTTAGAACAAAGTCAAACACGTAATATGAAAACATAATCGTGATCAGACCCACTAAACAACTAAAAACAAGTCGAGTTAAATTGATAGTCCCTTATCTTTTGACTTTTTACCGGTCAAATTTAGTAGGTCCTACCTAAAAAAAGGGTGGACTTCAATGGTACCTTTTTGTGGTCTTTTACACTAAACTTCTATAACAGTTGTCTCAATTTTAGAATCTACCAGACTTTTATGTTCGGTTCTTTTGTGTCTACACTACCATTTAAAATATACAGTTGAACTGATCCCATTCCCTACGGGTCTATCGACCATTTTGTGATAAAACCCCACACAGACTGTCCTATAAAGATCTTCTCTATTAATAAACTTAGTCATTTGACTCATTTCTTCTAGGTGGGAGTGGTCACACCACCCGTAATGAGTTTGAGGACTCCATGGGTTATCTCGTTTTTAATCTCGATTAAGAAAAAGAAAAGAAGTCGATTCTGTAGTAAGACGAGGACAGGAGTCTATAGTTTCAAGGAATAAAGATCCAGGACTCTATATGTATGTATATATATATATATATATATATATATATATATATATATATCTCTCTCTCTCTCTCTCTCTCTCTCTCTGTCTATCTATCTATATCTATGTAAAGTCGTTTCCTTCCTGTCCTCCCCCTCACTCTCTCTTTCTTTCCCTCGTTCCTCCCTTTCTGATCTTAGTAGACTCTTTGATTCTAGGTACAATAAAAAGTCGTCGTCGTCACCATCTCCTTAGTTACTGAATGTTTAAAACTCTTTTATTAAAATGGGATACTTTAAGATATGAACTGACTTAATCATTAAAAAAATTAAAAGAAAAAAAATTTAAAATAACAAATAAATAAAAAATGAAACGTTATAACATAACCAAAACGGTATGTAGTTATACTTAGACGGTACCCACATGTGCACAAGGGTTAGGACTTGGGGGAGGGTGAAGGGAGGGGTATGGTATACTTAATCATTAAAATCTCTCTGTTTCTAAGTCTTTCAAGTGTAAGTTATGTGAAATAGATTCCTTCAATGAACCTCTTACATGAAATCAGTTTATTCACACTTCTGATTTTCTTCCTTTTTTTACCCTAATGAGGTTTCGAAATTATGTTTACTTCAAGTCTTACTGTATCGTCAAATACTATCTGGACTTATCATTGGTAGGTTTTATTTTATCCTTTAGTTCTCGGAGGTTTAAGTTCATTGTCTTATTTTTGGATTTTATGTAGTCGGTGTTCAAATTCTTCTATAAACATATATTAAGATTCTTTGGTTTTCGTTAAATTTTAGAGTTATTATATTATAGATATCATAATATATAATATATTAAATTTTAGAGTTATTGTATGTATTATATAATATATAATTATTATACAATCATTAAATTATTATAAATAATATATATTTAATATTATATTAATATATTTATTATATATAGTATATAATAACTATAAAATTTAATATATTATATATTATGATATTTATAATGTATCATATAATGACTCTAAAATTTAACGAAAACCAAAGAATGAATCTTTATATATATACTCATATATATCATATATAATAAGACATATCATATTATTCACCTTTCTTTTTGATATTGTTTCAACACCGGGTTTACTTTATTTGACTGAACGGTTTAGAATTTAGTGACTATATCATCTTGGTACACAAAAGTCCCGAAGGGACCACCGAGTCTGTCATTTCTTATAAATACGTTACATCTACTGGGTCCAACTCAGGAAGGTAACACCTCTACGGGACCTCTTCCCTTATCGAGGGGTGAGGTCATAAGAACGGATCTCTTATGGTACTAGCCTCCTCGGACCACCAGATGCCAGGTACCTTAGTGTTTCCCAGTCTGTACTAACTCACTGGCTGTGAAAGTTGAAAAAATGAAAACACACAAAAACTACGGTATTCCAATATTATTTAGATACTCTTTCTTTGTTATAGGATAGTGAGATGAACGAAAGTATGACGCATCATTCCCGAAGGGAGTGTCGAGTCAACCATTTCTTAGACGAACGGTACGTCCTCCGATCCCTAACTAAGTACTCAGTCCTTCTAAAGGACCTCTTCCTTTACCATTGGGTGATGTCATAAGAACGGACCTCTTAGGGTACCTGTCTTCTCGGACCGTCCGATATCGGGTACCCCAGTGTTCTCAGCCTGTACTGAATCGCTGATTTCTTTCTCTCTCTATTACAAAGTAACATTTTATTTAGGAGACTAAACAAAAATTGTAAGTCTCAACTGGAACTCTAGTTTGTTGTCACAAATTTATCTCAAATTGTTTGTTGAGTATCCTTTTTTATAGTATGAACACCAATGGTCCCCGTCCTCCCACTCCTCTCCTCCTTTACCTACTTTCGTCAGTGTTCCATGTTTGAAGGTCAATGTTTTGTACAAGATTCCTATTTTACATATTGTACTTATATTAATTGTGACAGTAGTCATTATATACTGTCAATAATTCTCTCAGTTTTGATTCTCAAGAGTGGGGTTCCTTTTTCTGTAAAAAGGGTAAAGAATTGAATTAGTAAGAAACGACCCTCTTTATAGTTATTGGAGTCTATACGTTTACTGTGGTGGTAATACCGTCTTTCACTTCTCCTTGAATTCTCTGTTAACTACTTCCATTTTCTCCTCTCACTCTTTCGACCAAATTTTGAGTTGTAAGTTCATTACTTCTAGTACCGTAGGTCAGGGTAGTGAAGTACCGTTTGTCTTCCACTTTGTCACCTTCTCTCTATCTGAAATAAAAGAACTCGAGATTTTAGTGACGTCTACCACTGACGTCACTACTTTAATTTTCTGCGAACGAGGAACCTTCTTTTCGATACTGGTTGGATCTGTCGTATAATTTTTCGTCTCTTTAATGAAACGAGTGTTTGTAGACATATTAGTTTCGATGTCGAAAAGGTCATCAGTATATACCTACACTCTGAACCTCGTATCTCTTCCGACCCACGGTTTCTTAACTACGAAAGCTCAACGTCACAACTTCCTCTGAGAACTCTCAGGAAACCCGACGTTTCTCTAGTTTGGTCAGTTAGGACTTTATTTAGTTAGGACTTATAAGTAACCTTCTTGACTACGACTTCGACTTCGGGTTATGAACCGGTGGACTACACTTCTCGACTGAGTGACCTTTTCTGGGACTACGACCCTTTCTAATTTCCGTCCTCCCCTTCCCCTGCTGTCTCCTACTCTACCAACCTACCGTAATATCTGAGTTACCTGTACTCAAACTCGTTCAAGGTCCTCTACCACTTCCTGTCCCGTTGTACCGCACGACGTCAGGTACCTCAGCGTTTATCGACCTGTGTTGACCCACTGACTTGTTGTTGTTGTTTAATTTTCCGCGAATGGGGAACCTTCTTTTCGATGCTGGTTGGATCTGTCGTATAATTTTTCGTCTCTGTAATGAAACGGTTGTTTCCAGGCAGATCAGTTCCGATACCAAAAAGGTTATCAGTACATACCTACACTCTCAACCTGATATTTCTTTCGACTCGTGACTTCTTAATTATGAAAACTTGACACCATAACCTCTTCTGAGAACTCTCAGAGAACCTGACGTTCCTCTAGGTTGGTCAGGTAGGATTTCCTCTAGTCAGGACTTATAAGTAATCTTCCTGACTACAACTTCGACTTCGAGGTCATGAAACCGGTGGACTACCCTTCTGGACTGAATAAACTTTTCGGGGACTACGATCCTTTCTAACTCCCATCCTCCCCTTCCCCTACTGTCTCCTACTCTACCAACCTACTGTAGTGGCTGAGTTAGCTGTACTCAAACTCATTTGAGACCCTCAACCACTACCTGTTCCTCCGGACCGAACGACGTCAGGTACCCCAGTGTTTCTTAACCTGGGTTAACTCGTTGACTTGACTACTCTACTACATATAAGTGATTTGAATAACACTCTTATTAAAGTACTATATATATTCCGTTTAGTAATACCACATGTAGAAGTTCCACGTGTCACGATCCATAGTTAATGTAAAGTCATTTTTACTCTGTCCCTTTTACAATTTTATTATTTATTCCAAATTTTTATTTTCTTTATAATATATAAGACTTTTAAATCATTTTGTAAACTGTTTTTAACTCCAAATTTCTGCTTTCTCTCCACACCCCCTTTTCAACCCTGATTATTTCATTTTGTTGTTTGTCTCAGCATTTCAAATTCTTACTTTCTTATATACCATGTTTCAGTTTGTAATTTTATTGATAATCAATAACCTTCAATTAGTTCCTATACTTTCCCATTTAATTTTTATTGATGTAATTCATATTTCTCACCTCCCCATTCTTACCATCTATTCATACACTTATTTTTTAGAAAGAAAAGTGTCTCGTTTATTTAGTACGGATGTATTATTTATTACAAAATACGGATACCAAATAAAAGATTCCTTATTAGTAGTTATCCTTATTTTTCATCTAAAATTTTTACTAAAGAAGATCCCTTTCCCTGACTCCCGAATTTCCGAATTCGACCTCGACCTCCATCGATCGAAAAATGATAATTATCTGAAACACAACGAAAATGAAGACATAACGGTCCACTCATTTATTAAGTACCTGTCTCCTCGGACCGTCCGATATCCGGTACCCGAGTGTTCTTCAACCTGTACTGACTCGTAAGTGTAGGTATATTGACAATGTTGTTTATCTAGTCGGAAAAAGAGTCTATCAATATATTTTCGTAGAACGGAACTATATAAGAGATCGGTACCATATTCAGTGGGTCCTTTTTTGGTCTCGTCCTCCTCCGAATCCTCGATAGGTCGACACCACTATGAAGTTGTTATTTCGGTCTCAACTTCAAATCTCTTTTATCGATTTCATCATCTCTTGATTACAAATACACAAAATCAGTAAGTCAGTACAAACTAAGAAACGTTGGGGTACCTGATATCGGACAGTCCGAGGAGACAGGTACCTTAAGAGGTCCGTTCTTATGACCTCACCAATCGGTAAGGTCTGGATACCTAGTTTGACCCAGAGGACGTGACGTCCACCTAAGAAGTGATAGACTTGGTGATCCCTTTACGTCTTTTGATCATCCATGATTTTTAAGTACTTCTGTTCGCCTCGGATCTGGGGGTTTTCGTCTATAAGTGTTTTATACCGATACTCTCTGTTCTTATGACTATTCGGTCAGACTTAAACAGACTTCGAAGACAGATAAGTAACCTAGGAGTTCACGATTGACTCTACCCCTCAAAATATCGGTCAATCTCTGACCCTTTTTTTATTACTTTAGTGCTCCTTCAAGGGTTTTACTAAGAACGGACTGTTAACATACCAGTGACGAAATTCATTATACTTTCTTTAATGACTTCAGTCACAGATGAAGGAATTGACCATATTGGGTAAGAGTAATAAGTATCAATGATACGAGATATCTCCCGAAGTGTCCGCCAAGTGACAATTTCTTCGGTGGAAAGTTAAGTCCTCTGTACCCAAACTAGGACCCAGTCCTTCTAAGGTACCTCCTTCTGTACCGTTGGGTGAGGTCATAAGAGCAAATCTCTTAGGGTGTCTGTCTCCTTGGATGACCCAAGTATACCAACGTTTCTCAACCTGTGTTAACTTCGTTGACTCGTAAGTACGAGATATCTCAGTGATACTTGTAACGTAATCGCTTATGGTTTTGTGACGAGGGTCCTCTTTAGTTCCAATCCAAGGATACTCAGAAACCAGTGCTGTAAAAGTAGGTGTCTAACTACATATCAGAACAAAATATACACAAGATAAATGTCCGTGAAGTAATTTATCTATAACGACTGAGTAATTGTAACTTGAGTACCGGTCGTCGTGACATTGAGTACGAACTTATTTCGAATAGATGGTACAAATGACTATAAAAGAGTCATTCCTTACAGTGTCGAAAAAAAAAAAAACATAAATGTCTGTGGTCTTATGTAAACGTGATACGAAAATTCGTTACTTCAGTGATTGGTTTTTTGTACTTATAACTCTTTATACCGTGATTTATCTAATACCTTCCCTGTAAACAAGTGACATACTATCAACTTTGTTCTTTCGTCTCTTAGTGAAACAAGGTTCAGTAAACTCTTACACGAAACTGTAATCTACCTTTTCATGTGTTTTGAACTGATTCTGGAAACTAGAGACTCTTACGGACTCTTTCACGGTAGTTATAGCTAAAACCTCAAATGTTTATTTAAAATCGTTCATCTACTTAAGAATGTATACTTTGGATATTTATTAATACTAATGGTCACCGAGTCTGCCATTTCGCAGACAGATGTTACACCCTTTGGACCCAAGCTAGGGACCCAGTCCTTCTAAGGGACCTCTTCCTTTACCGTTGGGCGAGGTCATGAGGACGGACCTCTTAGGGTGCCTGTCTCCTCGAACCACGTCCGTTGACAGGTACCCCAACGTTTCTCAGTCCGTACTGACTCGCTGAAGTGAGAGTGATACCGAAAGGACCACCGAGTCTCCTATTTCGTAGGCGGATGTTACGTCCTCTGGGCCCAAACTAGGGACCCAACCCTTCTAGGGGACCTCTTCCTTTACCGTTGGGTGAGGTCATAAGAACGGACCTCTTAGGGTACCTGTCTCCTCGGACCACCCGATGTCAGGTGCCCCAGCGTTTCTCAGCCTGTGTTGACTCGCTGAAGTGAAAGTGAAAGTGAAAGTCTACCATTTCTTAAACGAACGTTACGTTCTCTGGACCCAAACGAGGGACTCAGTCCTTCTAGGAGACTTCTTCCCTTACCGAAGGGTGAGGTCATAAGAACGGACCTCTTAAGGTACCTGTCTCCTCGGACCGTCCGATGTCAGGTACCCCAGAGTCCGATGTTGACTAGTTGATTGTGAAAGCGAAACCCGAAGGGTCCACCACGTTCATCATTTCTTGGAGGGACGGTTACTTCCGTTGTATTCTCTACACCCAACCTAGGGACCCAGTTCTTCTAGGGGACCTCCTCCCGTCCGTTGAGTGAGGTCACAGAGAACGGACCTTTTAAGGTACCTGTCTCCACAGACAACCCGATGTCAAGTACCCCACCGTTTGTGTGTCACACACATATATATATATATATGTATGTATGAATACAGGGGTATATATAGACTCCAAAATGTGATTCCACATACACACATTGGATTTTTTAAGTTTTTATAGTCGTTCACGTAAAGTAGAGGGACTATAAAAAATGAGTCTATAATTTCTTTTACTAATAATAAGAATTACACTATTCTCGTTGTATAAACAAAAAGTCGGACCACGTTAACTGTATTTTAAACTTTTTAAAAAAAGTCCCGACCCGTTCATATATTCTTCACAATATTATTACTACTACTGTCAGTATTTTTATAAAATACGTCAAAGAAAGTGTACTTTTAATTGTACACGGAAAGTGTAACGGTAGGGTATTAATTACGGTATACAGAAAAATAACTTTTCTGTCAAACCCTACTACATCGTCGTCTTGTAAGAAAGTTCGGACGAAGTTTAATATAATGAATGTTTTTGTAGTAAAGGACTTTTGTGATCCTCTTATAATAGTAAAAGGAAATATTAGTCTACAATACAGATGTAACTGTATAAATCAGTAACAAATGTGTCTTTTCATCGTTAATTATGTTTGTCAGATAGGAAGGAAAAGGTGTAGGAAAAAATAGGTAAGACATAGAAAAAGAAATCACTGGACTAGTAAGTCATCAAACCCCCGTTGTAAAAAATGACAAACAAGAATTTTATTAGTGAGTTCTACAAATGTATGACGAATCGAGGAATGTAAGACTAATACAATTTATACATATAGAAAAGTGTAAAAAGTAGTAGAAATTTTTTTATTTGAAACTCTATACTTATATATTTATTTCACACGATAAAAATTAATATGTTAATTACTTAAACCTATTACGTATGAGGACAAATTGGTGATAGTTTTAATTTTATATTTCGTAAAGATGGTTGGGGTTTAAAAGGTTTCACGGAGAAACGTCAGTCACGTTACATAGGTACTTTAAGTCTGAATGAAAGACGATGATTTCTAACAAAACTGAAAGATTGTAAAGTAAATTTATCTAAGTACGTGATACTTGAACATAAGTAGACCGAATAAAGGATGTCGTTTGATTAAAAATATAAGTAGATGTAATAAAGGATATAGTCGTCGAACAAAGAAAGATAATAAATCTTCGTAGGGTGACATACTTAAATACTTTTATACAAACAATTTAATGAACGATTATTTATAAATCCAACGACAGTCAAGAACTGGGAATACTTATTTCGAAGATACTTATAATGACATGTTCAAAAATACTTACCCAAAAAAGTGTAGAGAAACTATTGTCACTTTTACAACCTACCATATTATCCATGTGTAAATTTCTATGACAGTTTATCAAAAGGTTTCATCGAGATAGTAAAACGTAAGAATGAATGTTACATATTCACTATTTCACCGAGACGTAGGACGATTGTGAACAAAAAAGTTACAGTCGGTAAGATTATCCACTCCTTAACATAGGTTAACACAAGAATCGATGTAAAAGGACTAATGATTTCTACGATTCGTAGGAAAGTTATGAATGAAGTGTAAGTATATAGAATGAAACACTTTACAAACAAAGTTACAGAACTAAAACGGGTAAAGGGTAACGTGATTGAATAAAAAGTAAGACACTGTTGAGAGATAGATATATAGACATATAGAGAGAGATGTTTTATATCTAATATATCTAATATATTTATGCAGGTACATTTTAAAACTTAGTAGCACAATAAAGAGATTGAAACAACAATAAAATGTTTTAACGAAATTGATAAAATCCAACAAACCTAAAAGTTTAGTTAAACCGTACAGAACGGTAAATAAACCCTGAGAACAAAGAGTCATAATAAAACATCAAAGGTCACACATACTGGTCACGGATAAAACTATTTACAGAGAGATAAAGTATAAAGAATCATACAGTAAGGAAATATTTAATCGAAGATATTAGTAAAAATATAACATATAAGTCTTTATTAGTGTAAATCTTTCCCGTAACTATCTCAATTGGATTAATGTATCGATTCGGTTCATAGATAATCTAGAAACTTAGATGAGATATAAGAGTGTTGAGTTACTGTCAAATGATAGGAACTGATAAAGGTTACTATTGTGAGAAGAACAATTTCGTTTGAGAAGAACATTTCGTTTACAATATCGTAAAAATTCACTGAGTTATAATCTTCCTCTAAAAAAAGAAATTCAATTCCACTTTAAATATCAGAATTAAAAAGTAAATGAAGGGTGGGGGACTTTCAGATTTTTTGGTTAAGATTAACCACGTATTATGTTTTCGGGGAGTTTATAAACTTCTGGTGACAATTCAAATAAATAAATAAATAAAAACAAAAGACTAACCAAAAAGAAGGTCCGGTCAAAGGATCAATAAGGTTATCGATTAATACACCAGACTCCAGGGTTGTTAGGTACATAATCTGTTCGAGGTCGTATATTTATAAAGGAAAGTTCCCACTACAAGTCTTCATTTGTGTTACGAATGTAAAACCGGAAATACCATAATGTATATAACCCTTCTAGTAGAGGGATTTGAGACTGTTAAGATCTAAAAGTGTCAAACCAAGGTTCGCATAAGTTGTTAATCTATAGAATCCGGAAACTAATCCATACGGACCTTGTGAATTAGTTACAATTAAAAACAAACAAAGAATCTTAAGAGTGGCAAAGTATAACATCACTTAATCTTACGATTTCGTTAACGAGAGTGTTACTTCTTCTCAAACAATTTTTTAGAGACGAAACACACGGATTAAAATGTGATGGACGTATTTTGTGAGTAAAGGTGCAAATCAGATCTATATATGGTACAATCCACCCGTACTTTATACAGAGATTAAAATTAACCAATGTCAATTAGTTTTCTTTTCAAGTTGTTAATTGTATTTACTTGTATTTGTGGAATAGACACTACTTTCAGTTAATATTATTCTTAAAATACGTTAGTCTCTCTTTACATTTAGATATAACAATTAATTGGGAAATAGGATACCCACTCAAGGTTCTAAAATCAACAAATAAAAGTTTATTATACTCATCTATCGTTTTGTTATGTCGACCGAAGTACTTTGTTGTTTATGAACCTTCACCACTCACACGATTCAGTGAAGTCGAAACAAGTTGAGAAACACTGGAATACCTGACATCAGGTAGTCTGAGGAGACAGGTACCCCTAAGAGGTCCGTTCCTATAACCTCACTCAACGACACAGGAAGAGGTTCCCTAGGAGGGGTGGGTCCCTAGTTTGGACGGAGAGAATACAGAGAACGTAACCGGTCGTCCAAGAAATGGTGACCTTTCGGGAACCTTTATCATGTTGAAGAGTTTTAAGTCCAGATTCTAGTGGAATTATTAACAAATGAGAAGTTTTAAGGGTACATAGTCTGTTAATTTTAAAATGAATACGAATCAAGTCAAGTCAGGTCAGGGAGTCAACACAGACTGAGAAACGCTGGGGTGCTTAGCGTCGTGCGGTCCGGAGGGACAAGTGGTGGTAGAGGGCCTCAAGTGAGTCTGAGCATAGGTAGCTCAGGTACTACGGTAGGTCGGTAGAGTAGGAGTCAGAAGGGGAAGAGGAGGACGGGAGTTAGGGAGGGTCGTAGTCTCAGAGAAGGTTACTCAGTTGTGAAGAGTACTCCACCGGTTTCATGACCTCAAAGTAGAAGTCGTAGTAAGGAAGGTTTCTTTAGGGTCCCAACTAGAGGAAGTCTTACCTGACCAACCTAGAGGAACGTCTGGTTCCCTGAGAGTTCTCAGAAGAGGTTGGTGTGTCAAGTTTTCGTGGTTAAGAAACCGTGAGTCGGAAGAAGTGTCAGGTTGAGAGTGTAGGTATGTACTGGTGTCCTTTTTAGTGTCGGAACTGATCTGCCTGGAGTCAGCCGTTTCATTACAGAGACGAAAACTTATATGATAGATCCAACCAGTAGTGAAAAGAAGATTCCTCATTCGCAGAAAATTAAAGTACAGACGTTAGTGGTAGACGTCACTAAAACCTTGGGGGATTTTATTTCAGACTGTGACAAAGGTGACAAAGGGGTAGATAAAGGGTACTTCACTACCCTGGTCTATGGTACTAGAAGCAAAAGACTTATAACTCCAAACTCGGTTGAAAAAGCGAGAGGAGAAAGTGAAAGTAGTTCTCCGAAAAATCGAGGAGAAGTGAAAGACGGTATTCCTACCACAGTAGACGCATAGACTCCAATAACTATAAAGAGGGCCGTTAGACCTAAGGTCGAACACGAAGAAGGTCAGGTCGTAAAGAGTACTACATGAGACGTATCTTCAATTTATTCGTCCCACTGTTATATGTCGGAACTACGTGAGGAAAAGGATAAACCTTGGTCAGACAACAAAGTACACGTCAACATTGACAACGAAGGACTGGACGTATGTCTAAAGAGTTCTCCGTCCAATCCACCAGACCATAAGGGTAGAGAAAGTCTTAAAAGGTGTCAAATAACACTAGGTGTGTCAGTTTCCGAAACCGTATCAGTTATTTCG
>SJYO01013272.1:768680-793111 GCA_006410555.1 Capra ibex | reverse complement strand
GTCTTACCTGACCAACCTAGAGGAACGTCTGGTTCCCTGAAAGTTCTCAGAAGAGGTTGGTGTGTCAAGTTTTCGTAGTTAAGAAACCGTGAGTCGGAAGAAGTGTCAGGTTGAGAGTGTAGGTATGTACTGGTGTCCTTTTTAGTGTCGGAACTGATCTGCCTGGAGTCAGCCGTTTCATTACAGAGACGAAAACTTATATGATAGATCCAACCAGTAGTGAAAAGAAGATTCCTCATTCGCAGAAAATTAAAGTACAGACGTTAGTGGTAGACGTCACTAAAACCTTGGGGGATTTTATTTCAGACTTGTGACAAAGGTGACAAAGGGGTAGATAAAGGGTACTTCACTACCCTGGTCTATGGTACTAGAAGCAAAAGACTTATAACTCCAAACTCGGTTGAAAAAGCGAGAGGAGAAAGTGAAAGTAGTTCTCCGAAAAATCGAGGAGAAGTGAAAGACGGTATTCCTACCACAGTAGACGCATAGACTCCAATAACTATAAAGAGGGCCGTTAGACCTAAGGTCGAACACGAAGAAGGTCAGGTCGTAAAGAGTACTACATGAGACGTATCTTCAATTTATTCGTCCCACTGTTATATGTCGGAACTACGTGAGGAAAAGGATAAACCTTGGTCAGACAACAAAGTACACGTCAACATTGACAACGAAGGACTGGACGTATGTCTAAAGAGTTCTCCGTCCAATCCACCAGACCATAAGGGTAGAGAAAGTCTTAAAAGGTGTCAAATAACACTAGGTGTGTCAGTTTCCGAAACCGTATCAGTTATTTCGTCTTTATCTACAAAAATGAATACGAATTTACTGATGATTAAATCGTTTTATAACTACTATCAAAATGGACAATGTGGTTTGAGAACTTATATTAATTCGATTATTAATACTCACTAAGTCAACTAGTGTTTCAGTAGTGACTAATTATATATAATTTAAATTCTTTCTCACTACAGTCGTACTATTTTTTTTTTTAACCCTTCAAGGTCGGAAAGAGTGACTTTGTGGACAAATTGTTCGTAGGTACCTATTTATACTGAAGTACTTTAGAGGTGTTAAGTCTACTTCGATGTCCCAGGACCTCGTCATATTTTTATTCTTTTTCATATAACTTTCGTCATTCTTTTCGTCATAACGAAACGGGGAGGGAATTTCGTCGTGTAGTGTCGGGGTACCTCCTTTCTCTTTCATTTTACTCGTAGACAGAAAGGGTCTGGAAGTTTCTGGTGAAGACAGTTTCGGAGTACCTTCTGTGACTCCCTTGGTCGTACCGACCTAGTGAACCACAATCGATTCTTGTTTTCTTTCCCCGTCTTTGAGAGTTACCGATCTCATTCCTAGAGTTGTGGACCGAGTAGCGAGGGGTTGACGACGTCCTTTGTCCGAATAGGTAAGGCCCTTGGACGATAACCCACACGGGTGTACATCTAGGACCGTCGGTCGGGTGAGTATGTGATGAGATACCGGTCCAACTGACTACTCCCCGAAAGGAATGACTTCGGTCAGATGTTTCTTTTCCACCTAAAAACAGAAGTTTACACGTCTCTGGTTACGTGCCGGTGTTCTTAACGTTTCTTAATTCCTTTATACTGTACTGGTTCCCCGAAGGGACCACCGAGTATACCATTTCATAGATGGACGTTACGTCCCCTGGGTCCAAGTTAGGGGACCTCTTCCTTTACCCTTATTTTATTCCAAGGATTTGACTTGAATTTCTTTATCTCTGGATGTTTCACGGACTGTTTCTTAAGTTCATCGGTAGAATTTCTGTGAGTCACTTGATGTTTTCTTGTACTTGTTGATTTTTTTAGTCCTTTTATTATGTTATATATTTATATAATGTCTTGATGTCATCAGTTTTCTCATACCTTGACCGTATTTTTGTTTGTATATTTGGTACCTTGTCTTATCTCTCGGGTCTTTATTTGGTTTGTTTATACTATTAGATTAGAAGTTGTCCCTACGATTCTTGTCTGTTACCCCTTTCTATAAGGGAAGTTATTTACCACAACCTTTTTGACTTATAGGTACACGTTTTATTATTTTAACTTGATTTCCCGATTATAGAATTTATATATTACTTGAGGATATTGAGGTACGACGATTCAGCGAAGTCAGTACAGGCTGAGACACGCTGGGGTATCTGCCGTCCGTTGGTCCGAGGGGGCAGGGGTCCTAAGAGGTCCGTTCTTGTGACCTCACCCAATATTGAATTATCGTTTTTGGTTTATTGGGTCGTATCTGTTTCCTGAATTGGTAAGGAGGTTTCTTCTATATGTTCACCGGTTCTCTAAATACTTTTACACAAGTCGTAGTGATTTGTGGTCCCTTTACGTTTAAATTTAGTGTTACTCGATTAGAATTCTTTATCAAAGATAGGAGGACAACCCGGGATCACTTTTTTACCTTACTAATTGATGTCCGGGGAATCAATGATACACTGAATTCGATGGGTAGTTCTTGATCTATAATGTACTGGGTAGTTCGATATTTCCACCTAACGTATCGTCGTTCGGTAGTAGTGTATCTTCATCCTATATTCATAAACCAGGACTTGTACAGTACTTCCGAGTACGTTCAATATACCTTTTCACCGGATTTACAGGTAATAGGGGTGAGGACGATGTGACGGTGTGACCTCAGAGAGAGGGTCGGACGTTTATAATGGAGTACCCATCGACGGATACTAGTGATCTGGTTCCTTCTCTTCTGAGACCGGACCAATGTCTAGTCAAGTCAAGTCAAGTCAGTGAATAAGTACAGACTGAGAAACGCTCGTTTACCTGACGTCGTACGGTCCGAGGGGACAGGTAGTGGTCAAGGGTCCCAAATGAGTTTGAGTACAGGAAACTCAGCCACTACGGTAGGTTGGTAGAGTAGGAGACAGTAGGGGAAGCGGAGGGAAGAAGTTAGAAAGGGTCGTAATCCCAGAAAAGTTTACTCAGTCAATAAGTGTAGTCTACCGATTTCATAGTCCCAAAGTCGAAGTCGTAGTCAGGAAGGTTAACAGTCGTTTCATTACAGAGACGAAAAATTATTCAACAGATGCAACCAATATCGAAAAGAAGGTTCCTCGTTCGCAGGAAATTAAAGTGTCGACGTTAGTGGTAGACGTCGCTAAAACCTCGGGGTTTTATATCAGACAGTGACAAAAGTAACAAAGGGGTAGATAAACGGTGCTTCACTACCCTGGTCTACGGAACTGGTATCAAAAGACTTACGACTCAAAATTCGGTTGAAAAAGTGAGAAGAGAAAGTGAAAGTAGTTCTCCGAGTCTACCAAGATGTTTTATTCGTGCGTCGTGGTCTTACACCTAGTGATATCGTGGGTCACCCGTCTTAAAGTTCGTCTCGTGGACCAAAAAGTTAAACGAACCCTCTTATTTACTGGTCTACACGTTAATATATGACTTAAGTACCGAACGGATCTACTAGCCCCTTGATTTACCTTATACTAATCTTTTAACTACTGTTCTTAAACCCTTTCGTCATAGTCAAGTCAAGTAAAGTCAGAGAGTCAGCACAGGTTGAGAAACACTGGAGTATTTAGTGTCGTGTGGTCTGGAGGGACAGGTAGTGGTTGAGGGCCTCAAGTAAGTTTGTGTACAGGTACCTCAACCACTACGGTAGGTCGGTAGAGTAGGAGACAGTAGGGAAAAAGGAGGACGGTGGTTAGGGAGGGTCGTAGTCTCAGAAAAGGTTACTCAGTCGAGAAGCATACTCCACCGGTTTCATGCCCTTAAAGTCGAAATCGTAGTAAGGAAGGTTTCTTGTGGGTCCCGACTAGAGGAAATCTTACCGACCAACCTAAAGAACGTCAGGTTCCCTGAGAGTCCTCAGAAGAGGTTGTGGTGTCAACTTTTCGTAGTTAAGAAACTACGAGTCGAAAGAAGTGTCAGGTTGAGAGTGTAGGTATGTACTGGTGACCTTCTTGGTATCAGAACTGATCTACCTGGAGACAACCGTTTCATGACAGAGACGAAAAGTTGTACGATAGATCCAACCAGTATTGAAAGGAAGGTTCCTCATTCGTAGAAAAAATTAAAGTACCGACGTCAGTGGTAGACGTTACTAGAACCTCAGGGTTTTTTATTTCAGACTGTGACAAAGGTGACAAAGGGGTAGATAAAGGGTACTTCACTACCCTGGTCTACGGTACTAGAAGTAAAAGACTTACAACTCGAAATTCAGTTGAAAAAGTGAGAGAAGAAAGTGAAAGTAGTTCTCGGAAAAATCAAGGAGAAGTGAAAGACGGTATTCTCACCACAGTAGACGCATATACTCAAATAACTATAAAGAGGGCCGTTAGAACTAAGGTCGAATACGAAGAAGGTCGGGTCGTAAAGAGTACTCCATGAGATGTATATTCAATTTATTCGTCCCACGGTCATATGTCGGAACTACATGAGGAAAAGGATAAACCTTGGTCAGGCAACAAGGTACAGGTCAAGAATGACAACGTAGGACTGGACGTATGTCCAAAGAGTTCTCCGTCCAGTCCACCAGACCATAAGGGTAGAGAAAGTCTTAAAACGTGTCAAATAACACTAGGTGTGTCAGTTTCCGAAACCATATCAGTTATTTCGTCTTTATCTACAAAGAGGCCTCGAGAGAACGAAAAACTACTAGGTCGTCCACAACCGTTAAACTACAGACCAAGGAGACGGAAAAGATTTTGGTCGAACTTGTAGACCTTCAAATGCCAAGTGTATAACGACTTCGGACCGAACCTATTAAAACTCGTAATGAAATGATCGCACAATTTACTCACGTTAACACNTGTGTCAGTTTCCGAAACCATATCAGTTATTTCGTCTTTATCTACAAAGAGGCCTCGAGAGAACGAAAAACTACTAGGTCGTCCACAACCGTTAAACTACAGACCAAGGAGACGGAAAAGATTTTGGTCGAACTTGTAGACCTTCAAATGCCAAGTGTATAACGACTTCGGACTGAACCTATTAAAACTCGTAATGAAATGATCGCACAATTTACTCACGTTAACACTCCATCAAACTCGTAAGAAACCGTAACGGAAACAAACCCTAACCTTACTTTTGACTGGAAAAGGTCAGGACACCGGTGACGACTCAAAAGGTTTAAACGACCGTATAACTCCCGTCGTGAAAGTGTCGTAGTATAAAGTCCTAAACTTTATCGAGTTGACCTTAAGGTAGTGGAGGTGATCGAAACAAGTATCACTACGAAAGATTCCGGGTGAACTGAAGTGTAAGGTCCTACAGACCGAGATCCACTTACTAGTATGGTAACATTAATAGAACTAGTACTTCTAGAAAAAACATGTATTCACCCATTTTTTTGTACTTCTATAAACAGAAGTTACATTTATGAGTGGTTTTCCATTAGAATCGTCTACTAAAATTAATAGTTCACTAAATTAATAGTTAGACAAGATACTTATGGGTAGTCGGAAGTAGGGTTTGGTAGGGACAGTAATGGGTTACTCGAGCAATTGTTTTACTGTTATCCTCGTCTCTACCTCCGATGTGTACTCGAGTCGTTATGTCTGAAAGTGAGTGGTGTTCGATAGAACGATACTGACGAAAGTTCAAGGGTTAGTCTGTAGTTATGGTTCAGTGGTTATACCATGGTAGGGTAACTAACTAACTGGTTGATGAATTAACGTCCAAGTTATATAACTTGTTGAAGGTAGTACCTTCTCCGTCGTACTATAACAATAACCTCATCTGTAAATGACACCGATACATAAATTAGGGATGTATATTACGAAGACGGTTTTATAGTAGACACCTGAATCTCTTACGGAATAGGTGGTAGTTCAGTAATGTGTCTCGTATCAAAGACTGGTTCCTTGAGTGAAGTGTTGTTTACTTCACTCATGTTACCCATATACGGGTACCAGTAAGTTATAAAGGGTGGTAGGATTTCATCGATTAAATTACCTGACCATCTTCTCGTAAAACTTCTAGTTCACAGTCGATCCACTGTTACAGAAAGTGACAACCCTTTTCCAAGAATAGACTTATTCATAGGTTATATACTACTAGAAAGATGGTTTAGGTCTTAAGCGTACAGGTCCTTATTTCCACATTTTGACCTTACCGTCGTGAGGGATGATGGGATTTACTGGAAGGTCATTCTCAAAACGACCGACAATGACGTTAGAATACGAGACAAGTGAATTACCATAACCAAGGTTTTCCTCCTTAGGAAGATAGATCTCGGTATTGTTACTAAACTGACTTGACTTTTAATTCCGATGGGTCTATACAACCTGAGGACTCAAAGACTTAGTTGTTTCAAATAATGACACAATTTACCTCACGGACCAACACTGATGTTTACCCTTGACTTGACGATGAAGTGTTTCCTCCTTTCCTTCTCATACAGACGTTATAAGTCAAGTCAAAGAGTCAGCACAGACTGAGAAACACTGGTGTACTCGGTGTCGTGTGGTGCGGAGGGACAAGTGGTGGTTGAGGGACTCCAATGAGTTTGAGTTCAGGTAGATCAGCTACTACGGTAGGTCGCTAGAGTAGGAGACAGCAGGGGAAGAGGAGATCGGGGGTTAGGGAGGGTCGTAGTCCCAGAAAATGTTACTTATGGACCCTGACTATAGGAAATCTTTCCTGACCAACCTAAAGGAACGTCAGGTTCCCAGAGAGTTCTCAGAAGAGGTTGTTGTGTCAAGTTTTCGTAGTTAAAAAACCGTGAGTCGAAGGAAGTGTTAGGTTGAGAGTGTAGGTATGTACTGGTGACCTTTTTGGTATCGTAACTGATCTACCTGGGAACGACCGTTTCATTACAGTGACGAAAAGTTATACGATAGATCTAACCAGTATTGAAAGGAAGGTTCCTCATTCGCAGAAAATTAAAGTACCGACGTTAGTGGTAGACGTCACTAAAACCTCGGGGGTCTTTATTTCAGTCGGTCAAAGAGGTTGATAAAGGGTACTTCACTACCCTGGTCTACGGTACTAGAAGCAAAAGACTTACAACTTGAAATTCGGTCGGAAAAGTGATAGGGGAAAGTGAAAGTTGTTCTCCGAAAAATCAAGGAGAAGTGAAAGACGGTATTCTCACCACAGTAGACTTATAGACTCAAATAACTATAAAAAGGGTCGTTAGAACTAAGGTCGGACACGAAGAAGGTCGGGTCGCAAAGAGTACTACATGAGACGTATATTCAATTTATTCGTCCCACGGTCATATGTTGGAACTGCATGAGGAAAAGGATAAACCTTCGTCAGACAACAAGATACAGGTCAAGATTGACAACGGAGGACTGTACGTATCTCCAAAGAGTTCTCCGTCCAGTCCACCAGACCATAAGGATAGAGAAAGTCTTAAAAGGTGTCAAATAACACTAGGTATGTCAGTTTCCAAAACCGTAGCAGACGTTATATCCACTAGGGTTTACGGGAAACAAATTCTAGTTAAATTTTGATATTATTCGGTTAGGTCTGTCCTAATGGTTGTATGATTAATCAATTCATAACAAGCGAAATATAGTATCATAAATTAAATATTCGATAGTTCCTCTTTTGATTTGTAGTGATAATGTCCCTTCTCTAGTCACATCAAACTGTCATGTATCGTATCGGCATAGTGTAATCCATCGTAAAACCAGAAAAAAAAAAAAAATGAACCTTTAATTAATATCAATTTCCTCTACGTATATCCACGGTTCAACTGTACTATCTGAAGACTACCAATTAAATTTGCAGTCTAAATGATCCGGTACCCAACGGGTCTATAAACGAATTTTGTAATAAGACTCATAAAGACACTTCCACAAAGATCTACTCTAATCGTAAACTAAATCATCTGATTCCTTTCGTCCAACGGGAGGGGTCACACTCATACGGAGTAGGATAAGTACCTTCCGACTTACCACGTTAATACGATTCCCTCTTAAGTAAGAGACGTACTGACGGAAGTTCGGTCCTATAGTCAGAAGAAGACGGGAGTCTGAACTTGAACCTAACCTTAAATGTGACAACCAAGAGGACTCAGAGTCCGAAAGTCTGAGTCTGATCTCGACATAGTAGTAGAAAGGACTCAGACGTGCAACAGAAGATGTCTAGAACCTTGACGAGTCGGAGGTGTTGACGTACTCGGTTACGGAATAAAAAAAAATGTATATATAGAGGATAACAGAGATAAAGGGACTTTTTTCATAATATTTTTGTCATCTATCCCTGCTACGGGTTTAAAGAGATTGATATCATAGTTCCTTTAAAAAAGTTCATCAAATATATGACATTTGATATTCGTCAAAAATAAATTAGACTCCTGAAAAAGTTCTCCACACTCGACTCTTTCTCTTCATCGATTTCTTTAGTACCTTATTTAATTAACAATAATATCCTTTTGTAATTATGACTACCTTCGGTCTCCTATTAGTTTACATATTCTATGTTCTTTTCCTACCGTATTAGTTGTCTATCCGTTTTACATTATTATAGGACAATAATCCTGTCTTCATCTCCCATCCCCCTTGAAGGTCATACTAATCCCATTGTAAAGTTATTACATTCCTCCGTGATAATTATTAATAGGACCCTACTGGACGTATTCTCTAACAAGACCCTTTTGAGACTGTAAAGATTATTTCTCTTTCCTTTTTTTTTTTTTTTTTTTTGTTACCCANTTTTTTTTTTTTTTTGTTGGTACCCACGTCTCAGTACAACAATTATTTCACCGTCTTTCAACTCTCTTAAATGAACTGTCAAAGATATGTGAGACACTTTATATATCAGTAGATCACTCTGACTCTCGTTCAGGGAACCACTTTTATTTCCACTCATCGATCCAATCTCAAGTCTCTCATCTTTCGTAACTTAACGGTCGACATACTTTACTCTCTTTCGATTGATCTTGTTCTTGGCTAATTGACCACCATAGTAACTACCAATTCAATGACTTAGTACAGGTTGAGAACGCTGACGTACCTGATATATCGGACGTCCCGAGGAGACAGGTAGCTTAAAGGGTCCGTTTTTATGACCTCACCCAACGGTAACGGAAGAGGTAAACCACCATAACTCATTCATGAGTCAATTTTACCTCTCGTACAGATATTGTTTGTCGTTCTAGACGTAAACACCAAGAATGAGACGTTCTCGAGTTACCAGATCACTACCGTAAGTCTTAGTCTTAAACGATCTATTCAAAATGTATTCCTTTTACCCTGATTTTTGATCTCGTGACAAAGGTTTCATCCTCAACTAAATAACACCACAGTGTTCTTTTAAAATTTTCAACATGAAGAAATATTTGAAATAAAACAGGTAAAAGGTTTATAAATTTTCACTAAATCTATTAATAAATTATATAAATTATTCAATTTTGATTATAATACACGAAAATATAATAACATAAAATATATAAATGTATATATCTCTCTACTTCTCTTACTCGTAAGTTTTTTATCGAAAGGTTTTCGTCGTGTTTTGTCCGTTTTATATAAACTTGTATATAAATAAATTCAAATACTATATCAGAAACTCTACGATTTAGTACTTTTGACTGAAGTAATTTCGGAGATTAGGGACCACAGGTTGGAAAAAGAGTGGAGGAATACTGAATAGAATTTATATATATTATTCGTATCGACTCAATTTATTAATCTTTATATCCTCGAAAGTAGTAACTGTTCACAAGGTAGAGTTGAGACTTTCGATTTACGAAGGTTTAAACTAGTTCTCTACGTTTCTTCTCGACACCCTCGTAATTATGTTTACTTTACTTCCATTACTAGGTCCCCTTTTCTTCCGACTCTTTAACTCTCCTATCCCAAAATGTGTTCACAAAGTATATCTATACTTTTAGTGGGTCCTACCATCATTTTCATTTCTTACTACTACACTATGGTTCATCAAACATTTGTAATCAGTGTTACTCCCAATTTCTAAAATTTTTTACTACATTTTGTACTTTAGACCCCCTGTATTTGAACCCTTTTTTTCAGCTTTCTTGACCACTCACTCAAAAGGTGTCTTTTCTGTGTTCATCCTACTCCCATTTCTAACTACCTAATCGGTCCTATCACTCCAGTTTTATCGGTCCCACAGTTTTATCGGTGAGGCCATAAAAACGGACCCTTTACGCTACCTGTCTCTTCGGGACGTCCGATATCAGGTACATCAGCGTTTTCTAAGTCGTTGATTTGTTAGTTACTATCGTTTTTTTTTTCGAAAAAAAAAGCGAAATACTTTTCTCTGTTCTGTCAATGTCGGACCCACCTAAGTGAAAACTCCTTAAACCCCTTAGACTACCTAGTCCTCTGAGAAAAGAGGGACCTTCCTCAGGAAAAGACAGATTTATCTGACACACCGAGACCGAAACTCCAACGATAAGGTGGCTGAGAGTCCCTCAACACTCTCTAGACTAGACATATATTGTTCTAATTGTCCGTTTACTTATCCGTTTCCCAGACCTCAGGTCTCCGGTGTAATTAGTGACCCCTGACAAGGTAGAGTCTTGAGTGAGTGGAGTCTCAGGTCTCCTGTCAGTACCCTCATGTCTCTGTCCACTTCTCCTCTGTCACCAAGGTCCCATCCTGTACTCTTCCTCCAGTACACTAACTCTATAATCCCGTTAGACATTGTATCGTCCGTCTATACAGTAACACATCCACTGATCTACTATGTCGACCCCGAGTCTGAGTAGTCACGACGACGGACGTATAAATAGATTAAGACCCTCATTTTTGGAAGTTAATAAACATGTTGTAAATATATGATAACAAGGGTGTGGATTCTACGATTTCTTAATGTTCTGTCTTAAGGTCCGACGGGACTTAATGGAGTGTAATACCTTAAAAGAAGTAAAACTTCTTACTATGTTTTCACCTACGTTCACTATTACCGGACTTTTAATCGTAGACTAGGGTAAAGAAGTACCGTTTATCTACTCCTTTGTCACCTTTGTCACTGTCTGAAATAAAAGAACCCGAGGTTTTAATGACGTCTACCACTGACGTCGGTGCTTTAATCTTTTACGAATGAGGAACCTTCTTTTCAGTACTGTTTGTATCGCATAAGTTTTGGTCTCTGTAATGAAACGGTTGTTTCCAGGTAGATCAGTTTCGATACGGAAAAGGTCATCAGTACATACCTATACTCTCAACCTGATATTTCTTTCGACTCCCGACTTTTTGACTACGAAAACTTGACACCACAACCTCTTCCGAGAACTCTCAGGGAACCTGATGTTCCTCTTGTTTGGTCAGTTAGGATTTCCTTTAGTCAGGACTTATAAGTAACCTTCCTGATTACAACTTCGATTTTGATGTTATGGAACCGATGGACTACACTTCTTGATTGGGTAAACTTTTCTGGGACTACGGCCCTTTCTAACTTCCGTCCTCCTATTCCTCTGTTTTTTTCCTACTCTATCAACCTACCGTAGTGACTGAGTTACCTGTACTCAAACTCATTTAAGACCCTAAACCACTACCTGTCCCTCCGGACCCTACGACGTCAGGTACCCCAACATTTTTCAGCCTGTACTGACTCGCTGACTTGACTTGACCTTTTGACATAGAAATTTGTTAAATCAATTGAAAGGTCAAAGAGGTAGATATTTTATTACAATATTTGTATATATATATATACGTGCGTGTATAACTTTCACAATCAGCGAGTCGGTACAGACTGAGAAACACTGAAGTACCTGATATCAGGTGGTCCTAAGAGATTGGTACCTTAATATATCTGTTCTTATGATCTCATCTATCGGTAAGGGAAGGGGTCCCCTTAGAAAGGTTAGGTCCCTAGTTTGGGTCCAGAGGACTTAACGTCCGTCTAAGAAATGTCAGACTCGGTGGTTCCTTCGGGTATATGTACATACACACGTACGTACGATTCAACGAAGTCAACACAAGTTAAGAGACACTGGAATACCCGACATCGGACGGTCCGAGGAGACGGGTACTCTAAGAGGTCCGTTCTTATGACCTCACCCAACGGTACGAAAGGAGGTACCCTAGAAGGACTGGGTCCCTAGTTTGGACGTAGAGAATACAGAGGACGTAACCGTCCACCCAAGAAATGGTGATCCCGGTTGACCCTTCGGTATATATCCGAAAGACACACACACACACACACACAAATTTGTTGGTGTAAGGGTCCACTGTGATCAGCATTTTCTTAGACGGACGGTTACGTCCTCTACGTTCTGTCTATCGAAACTAGGGACTCATCCCTTCCAGGATATCTCATCCTTTACCTCGGACTAGGTTATAAGAACGGACCCTTTAGGGTACCTGTCTGAACGGACCGTCCGATGTCGGGTATCCCAGTGTTTCTTAACCTGTGGTGACTCGTTGATTCGTATGTGAGTGTATATTATATGATTTCACTCATCTTACATAAAATGTAGAGAGAGAAACTCTCTTTATCCAGTGTCAAATTTACTAAACGGATTACGGTGTGTCATGATATGGTCCAAGAACAAACATCTCCATTTAAACCTCACGTCCAGAGACCGTCTCTCAATATATTAAGATGTTTAAACTAAACACTTACGATTAACATAAATGGGGACAAAATGTTTTATCATTAAAGACATAGCACTACTTAAGTCCTATTTTGAATTAGACTCTCTTTTAGATCTTTGTTTCGTCTAAGAGTTCTTCATTAATATTAGTTAGGAGTAGAGTTATAGGATTACGATTAGGACAGAACTATTCACTGTGAAAGAATATTTAAATGGTACTCTGAGTAAGACATATGTTCCCTATGTATATTTACCTTCTTTTACAGTTAAACTACAATTAATAAGAGTACAAACTCTACAACTTTCATACCATTTCGAGTCAATCTTTTTTTTACCGGTTCGTGTTTCCGGGTTCTCTACATGTTTTGATTTGTATGTTTTGATTTTAAGACCGTAAAATGGTTAGAACCCGAATTGACGTCCATCTCCCCTCTTCTCATAAGTACTGACAAGAAGTTTGGTCCACTTTCTTTCTCACCTCTCGTTCTGCCTACTCAAGGTTTTCCTAAGACTTAGCCGAGTGGTGACAGACTGTATCTTCTCACCCACATGTGTGTCATTCAAAAATGCGTTTCACTCGAACGGGTAAAGGATTTACTAAGACAATTTCACAACGTGAGTTACACGGTCGTTTAGACCTTTTGAGTCGTCACCAGTGTCCTGACCTTTTCCAGTTAAAAGTGAGGTTAGGTTTCTTTTCTTTACGGTTTCTTACGAGTTCGACATCGTCGTGTGTGATCGTTTCATTACGAGTTTTCCGTCGTTCGGTCCTAAGTTGTCAAACACTTGGTGTATTAAGGTCTACAAGTTCGACCTAAATCTTTTACGTTTCCTTGGTCTCTAGTTTAACAGTTATAGACAACTTAGTAGTTTTTTCGTTCTCTCAAGGTCTTTTTGTAGATGAAGACGAAATAACTGATACGGTTTAGGAAACTGACACACCTAGTGTTGTTTAATCTTTTAAGAAGGTCTATACCCATATGGTCCGGTGGACTGGACAAGGACTCTTTACACATGAGTCCAGTTCTTCGTTGTCAATCTTGATCTGTACCTTGTTATCTGACAAAGGTTTAGCCCTTTCCTCATACAGTTCCGACATATAACAGTGGGACGAATAAATTGAATGTACGTCTCATAGTACTCTTTACGATCCGACCTACTTCGTGTTCGACCTTAGTTCTAACCACTCTCGTTATAGTCATTGGAGTCTATACGTCTCCTGTGGTGGGAATACCGTCTTTCGTTTCTTGATTTCTTGGAAACTACTTTCACTTTCTCCTCTCACTTTTTCGACCGAATTTTAAGATGTAAGTTTTTTGCTTCTAGTACCGTAGGTCAGGGTAGTGAAGTACCGTTTATCTACCCCTTTGTTACCTTTGTCACTGTCTGAAATCAAAAAACCCGAGGTTTTAGTGACGTCTACCACTGACTTCGGTACTTTAATTTTTTGCAAACGAGGAACGCTCTCTTCAATACTGGTTGGATCTGTCGTATAATTTTTTGTCTGTAATGAAACGGTTGTTTCCAGACAGATCAGTTCCGATACCAAATAGGTCATCAGTACATACCTACACTCTCAACCTGATGTTTCTTTTGACTAACGGTTTCTTAAATATGAAAACTTGACATCACGACCTCTTCTGAGAAGTCTCAGGGAACTTGACGTTCCTCTAGTTTGGTCAGGGTGGATTTCCTCTAGTCAGGACTTATAAGCAACCTTCCTGACTACAATTTCGACTTTGAGGTTATGAAGCCGGTGGACTACGTTTCTGGACTGAGTAAACTTTTCTGGGACTACGACCCTTTCTAACTTCCGTTCTATCTTCCCCTACTGTCTCCTACTTTATCAACCTACCGTAGTGACTGAGGAACCTGTACCTAAACTCATTCGAGGTCCTCAACCACTACCTGTCCCTTCGGACCGCACGACGCCGGGTACCCCAGTGTTTCTCAGTCTGTACTGACTCACTGACTTGACTTGACTTGACTCGAATGGGCAATCTCTTTCGTTAGTTAGTTAAAAAACACATATACTTTGAAATAGAATAATTAACGAGGAAACACACGAACCCCTATTTTTTATTTTCTCTTTTTACCCTCGTTCTCCTTCTCTCACTCGTCTCTAGAAAAAGTACATGTTTGATTATTTTCCGTTACGGTCAAACACCTCCCACTCCCGTCTCTAATTCGACTCGAAGTTTATAACTTAAAATATATAGAAACTGATCACGATGACTCTACTCAGAGTCCTAAAACATAAAAAGATAAACAAAATACAATCCCCGTCATCATCTACTTAAGATCGTGTGACCCCTATCTTCCTTCAGGGTACACGTGTGAAAGCTCCACTGATTGTGGGTCTGTTCTTCGTGGTCGTTCCAAAGTATCACCTTCCCAAAGACCTCGTCTTGTACCTTTGTATTATACCACACACAACAATTGTGTATGCACGAGTATTACGGCCTGTTGAACAAGATTCACGAAAGGCATGAAATTGAGTAAATTAGAAACATAATTGTGATTTCCACGATAGTAGTAGAGGTAAACTGTTCACTTCTTTGACTCCGTGTCGTGGTCATTCCTCGTCTTACTCAAGCTTTAGTCGACAGACGGGAATCTCAGGTACCAGAAGGGATTATGATATCACGGAAAATTCTTCTCCATTATCACCAAAAGTGTCTTGTACGTTACCGTATTTTTCTCTTACTCCTTGAGCCTTTCGACTTTTTTTACTCGCAACAGTTCCGTGTACATGAATACACACATGTATATGCGCATGTAAAAATACATATTTATAATACATTGAGTTTAATACATTAATTTTTCAGTGTAAAATTATGTATTGATCTTTGTTCCTTATCTTCTCTCAGGTCTTTATCTAGGCGTATAAATACACATTGGTTAAAAGATGTTTTCAAGGTTCCGTTGAGTCACCCCTTTAAAACGGTTTAAAAAAGATCTTGTTGAATTATTTCATACCCCCCCCCCTCTATAGAGTTTTCAAAGGAGTATGATGCGAGTGTTTTTATTAGAGTTCAACCAGTACCTGGATTTATATATTCTTTTTACTCTTTATAAGATCTTCTTTTATACTTAACCATTGCTAAAGAGTCTCTCTGGTTTTTTTGCGTTTTATTTTCCTTCTATAATTTCTGAAGTAATTTTACTTTTTGAAAACAAATAGTCATCAGTAGCAAATTTTTTAAAAATTTTCGTTCTTTGTCTCATCCTCTTTTTACACAAACTCCTCGTCCCCGCACCCACCCACACAGAGGTTTTCGTGCACATACGTCTTGCATTTTTCGTCTGAGGATGTATAGTTATAGTTTTACCGTTTGTTGTGTTATTTTTATCTGCTTTCATGACTCTTCAGAGAAGTGTTTTTGTCTGTATACTAGGAATTCTAGTGTCAGTAGTCGTTTTACTTTTGTTTAGTGTTGTATTATGGTAATGTGTGTGTGATCTTAGTGACTTTGGACAAAGTCGGACTGTCATAGTTCATGACCATTACCATACCTCATTTAACTTCAGAGTGTGTGTCCACTTTTACATCGTAACTACGATAGTGAAACGTTTCGAAAAGTATCGAAGAAAACTTTCACTCGTATATGAACAATATATTTCGTGTTAAGGTGAAATTCATAAACGAGTTCTTTAGAACTCTGAATGTAGATATTGATTATGTGTTTATAATAAGGATTATCAGGGTTTGACCTTTCCTGGACTTACATATAGTTGTCTTCCTAGTTATTTACTTAATACAATATTTTGTGATAAGTTGTTAATTTGTTTGGTCTTTTACGGTGTCTTTTGTTGACCGTGTATATGTCTTACCTACTTACCCTTTTTTTGCTGTAATTTTTTCAGCGCGACTCCATTCTTTAAGTCTGTGTGTTTTTTTCTCAGTATACTATACCAAAGTAAAAATGAATGAATACATTCATTCTTCTTTCTTTATTTTGGATTAAATACCAATATTTATAGTACTGAAACTAACGAACCCACCGTCACACCTAACTAATCTTCCTCCGTACTCCCTAGAAAAATCCCCCACAATCTTTATAAACTCTACAATTAACTTTATTACCAATGTGTCCCTCGTAAGACTGGTTTAGAATATGTTGTACGTTAAATCTAGACACGTAAGGGATACTCTTCGTTTGTATTTGTTGTTCTTTCTAGGTCCCGAAGTGAAGTCGTCGGTCTCGGAGTCGGAGACCATTCTTACAACTTTATGTCATGTCAGGACCATTAGTGAGAGTGATCGTTTCCGTTACTGATAAAGGAGGGTTTGTTCTGGTAGACTCTAGAGTTTAAATAAAATTATTTAAACACACATACACACAAACCATTGGATTGCATGACCCATGTTCGACGATATTATTTGACTCCTACAAGTTACTGAATTATTTATATATAAATAACGGAATTTACGCTATTAGTAAAGGTAGGTTTCTCTCCAGTTCATTAAAGAAATATTCAGTTTTTAAGACGGTTTATTCAAACAGAGAAAAAGAAGAGATGGGTATTGATGTTAGAAAGATTCTTGAATTGATTTACTCTTTAGGTCCGTCACCGATCAATTGGTTATTCTCCAATGGACTTTTACTAATGGAAAGGACTATACAAAGAAAAGTGACACTCAGTGTCTATGACCCTTTTAACTGCACCTATATTTAACTAACTCTCCCGATACTAAAAATATTATGAATTGATTGACACCATATCCTCACTTTATTTATATACTGATTCTATAATTTTGAAGACCAATATAACGTTATCCTTGTATTAGTGTCGATCTATTGTTTATATCGAGTGAAATAGGTACCGACTTAAGTCAAGGAAGATGATACGGGAGGTCTGTCTCCTTTACACTTTCCGAAACTGAAAAAGACAAGAGAGTAAAAAAAAAAGTTCAAAAGTTTTTCGAGAAGAGACGTGACAACGATTCTCCTTTTTCTTTGACAACGGTTCATTGTTCTTTTATGTCACAGGTCGTGTATACACACAGAGGAGTCAACGTATAGTTTACGTTTCGGAAGACAACGAGAGTTCCTGTACGACGTCCACTCCATAGTAAGTCTCGTGACAGTGTCCTCCAGGTTCGGGTAGATTGGACTTCTTGTCTCTATAAGTCGATAGACGTATCGACTTATGTCAGTCGATAATCATATACCAGGTGAAACTCCTTGTTCATGGAATGATTGCGTTAACGTGAAAAGTAAAAGAACTTCGAGAAACGAATTGGTACTCGTTTATTAAACTTCCTTCTAATAGAACGAACAAAGTAAAGAAGAAGGACTAGTTTTTATCTACAGTATAGACTGGACGAATTGTTTTGAAGGAGAAACAAGTACTCGTTATCCATCCACATACACACACGAGTCAGTGAGTCAACATAGACTAAGAAACACCGGGGTATCTGACATCGGGAGGTCCGAGGAGACAGGTACCTTAAAAGGTCCGTTCTTATGACCTCACCCAACGGTAAAGGAAGAGGTCCCCTAGAAAGGATGGGACCCTAGTTTGAGTGTAAAGAACACAGAGGAAGTAACCGTTCGTCTAAGAAATGGTGTTCGCGATAGGTCCCTCGGGGTTATCCATGTATTTATCCAAATAATACCAAGTGAAACTGTATTATGAGACACTAAACTCTTTCAAAGGTTATGTACAAGTTCTGTGACTGAGTAGGTTTTTCATAGTGTTAGGTGTTTTGTAATTCACTTGTAAGTAAGATTATTACCGATAAATGAACGATACAGGGAAGGACTCTTTTAAATGTTAGGAAAAAAAAAAAAAAACCTGGTATACAGGTGTAGTATAGGTTTTGATTGACCCGGTCATTGTATGGATTACTCTTAGTCAAACGATCTACTCAATTTGTTTAATTTATAGAAGAGAACTTTTGTGTATAATCTTCTGTGTCAGTCTACCACTGAACGTGATCCTAGTATATTGGAAGTCCGGTACAGTTTAATATAAGTCCCTGTCGTTTGAGTACATCGTTCTTCTATTTCCATTTCTTCTTTTCTTTTACTCAGACGTACTATGGACACTAACTTTCTCCGTTTTCTATTGGGTACGCTCTTCATTTCCAACTGAAATTTTATAATCTAAAATAATTGTAACCAACCAAAATAAAACATTAATAGGGAAATTTTTACACGGGATAATCTAGGCAAAGGGAACGGAATCTTTCTACGGAAACAGTGACAGGTAGTTATTTTAAGTTAAGTCAGATCACATTATAAGGTCAGTGTATAGACTAAGTTTATTAAATGAGGGGTGTGACGAGGTGAGGGTGAGTGAGGAGGATCAATGAACAAGAAAGTTGTCGAACACCCACCTTTCTGTACTCTTTTCCACGGGTTTAAATTCAGTCTTTCCAATAGAGACCACTATTTATAGGGACCTGGAAAACCAAATCAGACTAGGATAGACTAAGGTCTACAAGGTCTCCTCTATGTACACTAAAAATTCTTACTCGTAGTGGAACTAGGATCTGGGGACATCACACCTAGTAGGAGATCCTGTCTCCGTCGAAACAGGGACACACTAGGACGAACTTCAGGACACTGACCAGGAAAGAATTTTACAACCTGTAGAGTAACAAAACGAACTGTCGACAGACCAGTCGAGAGACAGAAGACAATGAAGTAATTAATAGAAAGAGGAAGTGACTTTGTGGGTCATTGACGACTCTAAACGAGAGAATACTTGACTCTTAGTTTCTGTCGTTCCTACCTTATCTCCAACTGACAAGAAGGCTTAGACTAAGTAGTACGAAAGGGGTATAGCATTATCGTTCCCTAAGAGGTCTACTGGGGGTCGGACGGTTTTCGACACCTGTTACTTACGTGTTGTGGGGTTTAAATTTCCTACGTTCAATTCCAGAGGTTCTCAAAGGAGTAATAAGAGAAGAGAGTACTAATGTTGTTGACCAGAAGTTCAAGACGTTAAAGGGTTGTTGTGAAGTGCCTTACTCTACGGGTTAAGATAAAGAACCTACATAAGAGTTAGAGAAGATTTCTAAGAGAAGTTGGTAGAGAGTATGAACCGATAAATAGTCATTTATCGAGAATGAAAGAGATAAGACATAAACTCTTCTTCCCCCTCTAGGTTCTCCCTATGAATCCTGGGACAATCGTAAAAGTCACCGTGAGATGGGTGTCTCCAGGTGAGACTGAATTTTGGGTTGTATGTCTTTTAATCTAATACCGTAGGTCAGGGTAGTGACGTACAGTTTGTCTTCTCCTTTTTCACCTTTGTCACTGTCCAAAATAAAAGAACCCGACGTTTTAGTGGTACCTGTTACTGACGTCAGTGTTTTAATTTTCTACGAATGAGGAACCTTCCTTTCGATACTGTTTGGATCTGTCACATAATTTTTCACCTCTATGGTAAAACGACTGTTTCCAGGTATGTCAATTTCGATACCAAAAAGGTCATCAGTACATACCTACACTCTTAACCTGGTATTTCTTCCGACTTGGTTTCTTAACTACGTAAGTTTAACATCACTACCTCTTCTGAGAACACTCGGGGAACCTGTCGTTCGTCTAGTTTGGTCAGTTAGGATTTCCTTTAGTTGGGACTTATAAATAACCTTCCTGACGACAACTTCAACTTTGAGGTTATGAAACCGACGGACTACACTTCTCGGTTGAGTGACCTTTTCTGGGAACGACCTTTTCTAACTCCCGTCCTCCTCTTCACCCGTTGTCTCATACTCTACCAACCTACCGTAGTGACGGAGTTACTTGTACTCAAACTCGTTTACGGTCCTCTATCACTTCCTATCCTTTCGGACCCCACGACGTCAGGTGCCCCAGTGTTTCTCAGTCTGTCCTGAATCACTGATTTGTTGTTTATGGATGTACATGATGATTCTGTTATCCTGAGAAGATAGAGGGGAGTTCAGAGAGAAATGAGAGGTCCCACTCTCACCACCTTATTAGTAGCCATTCGAAACCCCTTTCTGTAGACCGGTGGTAATACCCAGCGAGTGTATTAATAGAAATCTCATATTTCGTGATCCTCAGACAAAATTCGAATTAAATGTTAATCGAAATCAACGTTAGAGTCTTGTAATCTTTTACAGAGTAAGATATAGTAAATGTGACTGAGATGTCAAAATTCGACAAAAAGAGTACTCTTGACAGACATAAAGGACAAGAACGAAAGACACTCTGTGTCATAATTCTGTTTGGTCGACGAAATGGTTGAAAAGACTTGAAAACAAGAATACGAGTTTGTAATGGGTTACCTCTGTTACTCGATCAAGGTTTTCAGAGACCACCCCCTACTACTCTCCTATGTACTAGTTCTTTGAATCTTAGACGAACTTTCTGTTTTGAATGTGTGTATTTTTAATGTCATATGGTATAACAAGGTCCCTTATAGTTTCCTTAACAGTCTCTTTTAGTAGTGAGTTTCTTCGACGACCAAGTATCGATCGTTAGTACGGTAATAGAATGTCTTAACCATTAACCTTTTGTATTCGTGTAAAAGTAAATCCTTTTTTTTTTTTTTCTTCTGTCAAAGGGAGAAGTAAAACTCTCAAAACTTACTCCAGAAATCTGTTCATATTCTTTCTTTCTTCTTTATTCATTTTCTTTAGATGAAATATTTGAATGTTTAATATCATCCCGGGTCCTATTTTAGAAAATTTACTGTCTTCCATTTAAAATTTTACAAATATATGTGCATACGTACACTCATATACATCACACATATATGTAACTTACATATATATACATATATGAATGTTTGTATGTACACATATATATATATCACAGTGTTCTTATGTACACATATATATAGTTATACACACGTATACATATGTAATATACATGTGTGTATTTAAGACTTGATTTTCATTTCAACCCGAGTATTGATACTTTCAGTAAAATGACTGGTAATGTAAAATTATTCACAGTTTTTCGAATAAAATTTTTGAAACTTTGTTTAAATTATTAATAAATTTTTTATTCGACATTTCATATGAATATCAGTTTGAATTAAACCTTGAATTGATAAAATTCAAAATCTCCGATCTGAGGGTTTGAATAAACCCTCAACAGAATCAGACGAGTCCAATGATATTGTTTTCATAGTCTGACACAGCAAATTTCCTGTTTGTAAAGAGTATCAAGACCTCCAATTCTTCAGGTTCTAGTTCCGTGAACGTTTACGTCTCGGTTGACTCTCGCAGTAAAGTATTTACCGATAGAAGAGGGACACAGGAGTGTACCACCGGTTCTGTTCCCAGACCCAAGAAAAATATATTTACTGTCCGGGACCATTCAGGTTTTGAATTACTCCGTTTAAGGGAATACGGGATGGTCCGGGAGACCTCATTGTTGTAATACGGTCTCCGAGTCGTCTTGTCGGAGTGTTGTTGAGACGAACCCGGGACGGGACCCCACCGAGAGATATTCGCGACACAGACACCGAGAAGCCCCATCCCTAGGACACGGGGGGAACCGAGGTCCGTGGAGGTAAGAAACTCTCACTCCACCTCCGTCGGTACGGGGACTCGGACACGTGGGACAGTAACCGTCTTTAACGGGGTGTGTCTATGACTGTTTCAACGTTGGACGAATCCCCGACATGAGACATGGTCCCGAGTGGTCTCGGTTTGGACCCCGTCGACTCCTCACGTCGTGGTTTCCCGTCCCTCTCCTTACCCGATGAATCCCCATAAGTTCGTCACGTTCGGATCCAGGGTATCTGCGGGTTTCGGGAGGATACTTTAGTGAGACAGGAGACGTGGGAACTTGAGATCCGGACACTGTGTTCCCCGTCGAGACTACTGGAGGTTTAGTGGTAATTACGGTAAGAAGGTGTCAGAACCTCTTGTCGAGGACCGAAGACAACTCTATCGACTAGGTGTAGTTAGAATAGTTTACTAATGGACCGGTGAGAGTAATCGTAAGATTACAAAATACTATACCTAATCGACTTTCAAAGATTTAGAAGTTCAAGACGAAGGAAAAAACGAATTGTTAAGATAGACATTCAAAATAGATATTCAAAAAAGATAGATATTTAAACTAGTACAAAATGACATGCGTCAGTCGATCTCAGTTGAGTGTGGAAGTTTTTAAACGAAACTTTATCGAAATCGATTTATAGGGTAAAGTAGTTAACGTTCCAGATGGAAGACAAGGATCCTTTCCTTGTCTTAAGTCAGTTCAAGAAACGATGAAACATTGTTCCTATCTGAAAGGAAGTCAAAGGTTATTGTACCAGGAGTAAAGATTGTCTCTATAGTGGTTTTACTGGAAATTGGTAGTATAAAGATGTTTTGGTACAAGACCTAATGATTTTTCAAGAGATTCTTTTAATTCTGAAAGAAAGGTTGAGATGAGAAAAGAAAGTAGTTTTAACGGTAATTACCAACTAAGTGTCGTTAAAAAAAAAAAGATCATACATGAAGTTTCGAGAAGGTCGGAAAGGGGTTATGGGTCAAGGTCTCGGAGAAGGTACCACAAACAATGTTATTATAGGGGTGAAAAACAGAATCAAAGGTAGAATCAAGTAAGTCCGACGACATTGTTTTTTTATTTTGTTTATATGTTTGTTTGCTTTTTGTATCTGACTGATTCCCCACCTCATCCTTATGGGACTTAAGTTGAAGAGGGTGTCCTCGTGGTTTTAGTGTTGATGAGTGTGTCTTTTTTTGCTAGACTCATTTTGAATTTCTGATCGTCTTTTCTAAAAAAAAGTATTAATTTCTATTTTTCTTCCTTGGTGTTCCATAAACTCTCCCCGTCTCCGTATCATATCATTCCTAAGTGTGGGAACCAGGTCGTTGGGTGTTTACCCTCCCATTAGGGTTAGTGTCTCCAGGAGAGTTTTCTTCGTTCCCCAGACTCGCGGTGTAGTCCGATGGGTAGGACCGCCACAATGTGGTCCCTCCACTCAGTGACCTTAATTAGACCGAACCTTTGATCATCCCGACTACAAACTCTCTCGGTCGGTCTGATATCTTTTGTCTTTGAGACGAAGTATACGTTTTAGAGTGTGTAAGGTTCAGAGTCACATCTCTGTTAATCAACCTTTCTTAGGACCCAGTCTGGGAGAACGACTAGAACCTTTCTGAGTGTCTCTCAATCCTCCGTTGACCAATAAGACGAACCCCTGTTCCTGTAACCGTCGTCGACAAAAATTCTCGGACAAGTTGGTACACCTGTGATCATGATTGTTCGTAGTAAACCTTAGGTTTGAGATCGGATAATAACGGCCCCCGAATTGGTGGGTAGTCGTCTGACCGTGATAGGATGCCGGAGACCGGGTGTCTCGGTCGGTGTTCCTGGACCAGGGTAGTAATATCTCCACCTGAGGTCCGGACACCGAGAAACCGTAGGGGGTAGATACGTCAATCCAAGTGTTCGTGCATCGGGGTACTGGGTCGTCGGGACGTCGGTGGTGTGTTCGGTGTTCGGAGGTGAGTAGTGTCGATCTTTTTTCGAACGTGTCGTTGTTTCTAGGTCATGTCGGTTTTTATTTACTTATGTAAATATTTATTTTTAATAAAAAAAATTAAAAATAAATAAAAAAATAAAAAATTTAAAATTTTAGAAATTAAGAATGTACGCAAGGGTTTGTACTTGGGGGGAGGGTGGAGGGAGGGGTGTTGTAGGGAGACCCAGTAGGGGTACGTGGTCGAGGTTCGTACGACATAGGACGTAGTCTGTATCTGACCGCTAAGTTAAGAATGTACTATCATATGTACAATCTTACAGTAAGAGGGTTTAGTAGGGTGGGAGAGGGAGGGGGACTCAGGTTTTCAGGTAATATGTGTAGACACAGAGAAAGGGACAGAACGTATGTCCCAGCAGTAACGGTAGAAGGATTTAAGGTATATATACACAATCATATGACATAACCACAAAAAGAAAGACCGAATGAAGTGAGACATATTA